>JAAGNO010030108.1:0-30594 GCA_033439905.1 Ceryle rudis | reverse complement strand
GGGGGTGGTTTTTTGTATGTAATATTTTGGGGACCTCAAATAAATGCAGGGTCAGGGGGAAGAGCAACAGGCCTTAAACTTAGTTAATGTAACCAATCTGTAAAGGGGGGGGGGAGAGGAACAAAATAAAACTACAAGCCTGCCCTTTGGTAGGGCCTAGATTAATTGTGAATGCAAATGACGCCCTTCTGCAGCACTAGGGTCCATTTCCAGGGAAATGCGTGCGCTCGCCTCTGTTTACTCCCGCTCCAGCAATGCAGCACAACCTTCAGTCAAGCTATTAACTTGAACGTTGAACTTCACAGCGCTGGCTGTCTTTCTCAGCCATTCTTTTGATGTTACCTCCAAAGCAAAAGATCAAAGACTTTGAGTGTGGTGAGGGGAAGTCCCAGGCTCTTAGCCTACCAGCCTGTGATATATGTTTAAATCCTGGCCAAAAGAGAGAGCGAAGGGAAAAAGAAAGGAAAAGCTGGCGAAGAAAGCATCCTAGCAGAGCGGCGACATGAGGAAGTGGCACAGCAAAATCCACATGCCACATCTACCCAGGTTCACGACCCCAGAAACGGGGCTTGTTTCTCTGTTGCTGCATTCCCTGGCAGTACCAGATCGCTCCTTAAAACTGTCAGCCCCTGTGCCACAGAGCTGCACTGCGCGCTGCCCAGAGCTTCACAGGCGCGTGCCAGCACCAGCCAGAAAAGCGTCCTCGGCTGCTACATTGTGCAAACCTGCAAAGCTTCACAGGACGGGAAGGGACAATGATGTAGGACCAGAGCTCTGCAAGACACTGAATTTCCACATCCACCACAGGCTCCTGGGCCATCCTGAATGAGTCACATGAAAATAAACCCTTCGCCTCGGCCTTTCTGCTTGTAAAACGCAGATAATATTGCCCTGCCAGGATAACAGCCTATTCTTCCTTGTGGGGCCCCGAGAGGCGGCAGTGCTAAAGGCCGTGCTGCTATCTGCAGGGGTCCAAGTCCACACACCCCTTCACATGTCACCACGCCCCAGGCAGCAGGGGAAACCCACGGTAACTGCACAGGGCTGCATGCGGACAAGGCAGCTTCCGCCACTTGTCACCACCGCCTCCCTGGAGCAGATCTGGACACCTTTGCGAAGGCTGGTCCTGCAGGAAAACATCTAGAAAGTAATCGCTTTTCCCCTCCCTCAGCCTGTTTTTGGGCTTTCTGTTCAGTTGGGCTTTTTTTTTGTTTAGGGTTGCTTTGTTTGGGTTTTTTTTTTTTGTATTTTTATTTTAGCCATGTGTTTGGAAGAGGGAGATTTATTTTTTTTTTATATATCCTTCTTTTATTTTAAGATCCTGTTCAACCATTTTCCCCTTCCTGCGTCTTTTTTTGGGTTTATTTACATTCCCATAACATACAACAACATTCCAGATTTAGACAGTGACACTTGGTTGACATGGTCAAAAGTGGATCCAGTGCAGCCTGTCTGCCAAACCAAGCCCCTCATCCATCAGCTGAAGTCCTTTTACTGCAGGGTCACGAAGGAATGAATCACAGACTGTTTTTCATTCCTTTCTACCAATGTCCCTCCTAACTCTAGAAACCAAAACCCTCTTATGCTTGTCAGCTCCTCCTCTTCCCCACCCCTGTGAATTCAGCTCCTGGCATTCACCAGCATAAAAAGCCATGGGATTCAAAACAGAAATTCTTCAAAACAGAATTCATGGCATTAAGCAGTAAGTAGGATAGTCTGATTTTATTGTACTTTACTTACTCCTACTTAGCTCTAATCCTCGCTCCCTAGACAGGCTCGTTCTGGCTGTCAGTGAAGTCGATAGGAATTTGGCTATTGACTTCAATGGAAGTGGGATCAGATCCTTGCATCTGTTGCACAGGGCAAGCAATATGCAGAGGATAAAAAAAAAAACCAACCAACAAACTGTGGGGAGAGGAAAAAAAAAAAAAAAAAAACAGGGGGCTGGGAAGAGAAAAAACACTGAATCATGAAGTGATAAATGAGCTTGGATTTGGATCAGCACCACAAGTAATGGAAGCTAAGGTGCTCCGAAACTGCAAACCCCAGGTAACATCACCAATTCCTAGCCCAATTCATTCTTTCTTAAAAGGGCAATTCAAACAACTACAGGGAAAAAAAATAAAAAGAACCCCAAAAAAACCAAACCACAACAAAAAAGAACCCTCCAGTCACAGTTTCTAATACAAAGGGTGCAGCCGGCCTCCCAGTAAAGCATTTTCCTGAGGAGGAATCCCTCAGCTCCCTTCCCAGCCCTTCTCTCCCCAGGGGTTCAGGGCACAAGGCAAGCAGACCAGCAGCCACATGCAAGGAGGCAGCAGAATCCTGGACTGCAGAAGACAGAGCTGATGGAGCAGTGTGAGAAGTCAAGTACTAGTTGCTGCTTCACAGCACGAGAAGGATCCAAAACAAACAAGACCTAGATCTGGAACATGATCCTGCCCTGCGTCACAGCCCCCGCGATAATGCACCAGGAGTCAGGATTTCTTGGCATCACCCACACTATCAGCAATAAACAAGCCAGCTCTCTAGAGCTACAAGGGATGAAAAGGGAGATTGAGGAGTGAAGGAGAAAAGAGGGAGAGAAAAAGAAAAAAAAAAAAAAAAAAGGGGCAGAATTATCTGTGTATCAGTCAAAATACAATATAAAACGAGTATGCAAAGAAGCAACTGCCAAAACTGGAATGGAAAGAAAGAGATACTGAAACAAGTGTTATACACCTCCTACTTGTGGAGACGCCATTCAACAATTAGGCTTCTCAGCAGAATAGTTTCTCCTTGTGATAAATGGAGGGCAGCAATGATAGCTTACAAAGGGACAGCCCTCAGATTCAAATTCTGCACCTGTAACTCCTTAGTATCATCAAGATTTTCAAAGTTATCTAAGAAAAACATATACACATATATTTATTAAAAATAAGTAAATCTGTAACAATCTTGCTGGCTCTCCAAAATTCCTGAAGTCTGTTTGCTCTCCATGCTCCATGGCAATCAGAACAGCTACTCTCCTTCTCTATTCATACTCCCTTTCAAGTTGTGGTTCTTCCTATGAGCAGTGCCTTCACCGTGCCAGAAAAATTACTTAGCTTGGAAAAAGCCAGAAAGAGACTGATGAAACTGGGAAGAAAAAAGAAGGCATGGACAATATTTTGCTAAATAAAATATAAAGACAACATTTGTGTTCAGACAGGAGCTACAATAGGGTCTAGAGTTTCCAATCCACCCAAGCACTTAAGCACCTGCTTAACTTTTAAGCTGAAGCAGCCCTGCGGGTTGCAGTGCGTTTCAAGTCACACAGGTGCTCCAAGGCATGGCTGGCTAGATCAGTGCCCGAGCAGTGCTGGCCGAGTCACTAGCATTTATTGACTGCACATATGGCAGGAAAAGCTTTAAAGCTGCACAGCAAGTGGCTTTCAAAACTGTCAGACCTGCAAAGAGAAATCAATACAATTTGCTTCTAACTACCCAGTCTTCAAGTCAGGTTTTTATTCCTGACCCACCTTCCCGCTCCCCCATCTCGCCTGATGCAAGATGTCCCCAGACACTTGGGTAGTGGCACCAAGGGAAAACCCAGGTCAGAGCAGAGGGATGTGATAGGAACCAGAGGCGAGTGTCACGTACTGCTCGCTCTAACATGCTGTAAAAAGTCACCTCCTGCAACACATAGAAATTCTTACAGAAATAAATCCCTTATAATCCCATTTAGTAGAAACAAGGTAGAGCAGTATGCTGGTACTTAAGACACTTTAGTCTTTAAGAAAGTACACTTTGTTTAAAAAAAGAAATAAATAATAAACCCCTGCTTCTCTTAAAAAGAACTTGAATGGAAGAAATTTTAAACCTGAGTCAAGCTCCGCTATGAAGGCACTTTTTGTTTGCTGGGCTTTAAGAAAGTTACAGAGAATAAACCCTTGAATATTTTCACTCTTCCCAAATGTGATTATTTTTATAGCCACCCATATACATGCTACTCTATTTCATATGTACAAATAAATGTGCTGAGTTATTATTAAAACAACTGACTACAGTAAAACTCCAAAGTGTTTTCTACAAGAATATACAAACACAAGCAAAATAAAATGTATGCTGCTTCCCAAATTAAGAGCTGCTAATTGTGTTTACAACTTCTTTCCCACTGGGAAATGCTATCTGTGGTCCAGCAGTCCACCTTCCTCTCTCCCCTGCAGCAAATGACCTACCACCTAAGTACAGCTTTATCCTCAAGTTGGTCAACCAGGTTTTTGCTTAACCCACAGGCATTTTTCCTATTTCAAAGTTTCTATTAACTCCCTACTGATGTACCCTAAAAGAAGTTTTAAGGGCTTGGAAGTACATAAATAAAATAGACTTTGCTGGACCAGCACAGCCGAATGAAAGCCTTTCACCTGCAGTGGTGGTGATAAAAATTTTAGATCCAGCCACACACATGGCCCCTCCATAGACTTCAGATAGCTGCGATTTCCAGCCATTCAGCAATCTCCTGGCCACTGAGCTGCCTCAGTTATAGAGAGACAAGCATCAGGACAGGACCCGGGGTTTGGGTTGGGTGTTTTGGGACTTGGTTTTCTTTTTTTTTTTTCCTTTTGGCTGTAGCAAAGCCCTCTTTAGCTGTAAGGCTGAAAGAAGCTGCTAGCCTGTACAGTGATGATAAGAAACCTGGAAGAGGAGAGAGAGATGGCAAGGAAGAAAATGTGGGAGGAGGGAGTGTGACTTGATGTGAAACCCTGAAGAAGAAAAATGAAGGTCTGCTTCAAAGCTAATGCCGTGTACTAAACCTTCTGCCCCTGTTTGCTCTGCAAGGTGCACATCTGACTACAGACAGGCTGTGCCTGCAAGGTGGGAACTCTCCAAAGAGTGACCAGAGAGTTTGCTGCTTTACTGGCAAAGTTCAAGCCACTAAAAAATGTATGAGTGCAAAACTGACCCAACCTCCTCAGTGTCACATCAGCAACCCAGTCAGAGACGGTTATTTGTCCCTTTCTAGCACCCTACCGCTAACTTTGGACAATAAAAGTTGATAAAATAAAACAACAAAAAAAAAAATCTACACACCTGGATTTCTTTTGTTTTTCCTCTTTTTTTAATCCCAAAGTGTTTCCCACATCTAAATTAAACTCCTACAGAGAGGAAATGTGTAACAGCAGATTCTGTTTAAAAACTTACTACCGAGGCTCAGGTCATGGCTCTCATGAAAAAAACAGCAATTAACTCTTTCCTTAAAGTTCATTTGGCAAAAAAAACATCAATCCTGCTTTCTCCTAATTCAGCTTTCTGCTTCAGCCCCTGCATCAGATGTTAAACTGAGAGCATTTTAGGTCCTGTCTAGTCTATAGAGCCACAATAAATTAAGCAGTGCCCAGTTGTATGAACAATATGATTACATGGTTCCATTTAAAGTATACTGAGGGGACTCTGCATATAATACTAAATTTTCAAATCCCTTGTGCTTTCTACCCATGCGACAGGATTAAAATCCTGGTCCCTGAGATCACTCATTTAGCAGAGCACCCCCGCTGACCACTGCACCATTTCTCTTCACTCAGCTGTGGGTCCCAGTGGGTAAACTTTGCTCTTGATCAGTAATCTTAAACAAATCTGTACCTTGTTGATACCAGACTCTTTTATTCCGCCTCTTCTCAGGCTCACTCTTTTGCATTATAAGGTAGTTTTCTTACCTTACAGAGCCCCACCACATCTGAACCTCCCTGCGCAAACACAGCTCAGGTTCAGAAGCCCTGCGGCAGGTGAAACACTGGGCAACGTTCACCACCATCATCAATACCAACAGGGGCAGAAAGGCTACCAAAGACACTGTGTATCTTCTTCATACAGGAACATGTTCTCTCACATGAAAGAGATGTCAGTATCCCGAGAAACACAGGTTTCATAAAGGGATAAAGAAGGGATGCTGATCTCAGAAATCAAACAGATATACTCCGCATCCCTTATTACAAAAGTGAGGCCATTTCCACTTCAGTTCTGCTCAGGTGGGATTTGTCATACATTACACACGCAAAAATCCCAATGAAAGCAGAACTTATGAAGAGACAAGAAAAATCAAAACAAAACAAAACAACAACAACAAAAAAATCAACCAACCAACCAACCAAAAAAAAAAAAAAAAAACCCACACCACAGCCTTGGCAGCTTAAGATCAACTTTGCTAACGCTCACTAAAAATTCTCAGCAAGGCGGCCTCATGGCCTCTCATGGAGAGGCGAATGCTTCCCTGCCATCTCCCAGGCAGACACAGAGAGCCCCAGAGCAACACAGCACAGACCTTTTATTCCTGCTCCCCCACAATATACAGCAGGTCTTAACATACACAGCAGAAACACTGTTTGTTTGTTGTTACAACTTGTGCGTATATTTACAGAAGACAAACTAAACAATTTAAGATTATTATCAGGGGATAAATCAATTGGCAGCAGACACTGGAAAGCAACATAGACGTTAGTTATTCTGGAGAAAAAAAAATTGAGAAAGACAAAAACTTTCTTTGCACTGTGACTGCCTCATGAGCTTTAAGCCCATTTCTCCAAATCACGTGGCTGCCCACAGCTGCCATCAACTAGTTTCATTTCAATCCTGATTCAATTTTATGATTTTAATTCTTCCTTTACAGTAACCGTCAAAATTACTGTCAGAAGCAACACCAATAGTAAAAACACTGCCCAAAAATCTAGCCTAATTTACTCTGATAACTGCACTTTGACAGGGATCTCTCATTTATTTAACACCATTTAGGCAGATGGTGAATGCCAAGGTAATTTACAAATAGCATTAATAAATGCAAATACAGCTGGCCAGGAACCATCAGAGATATAGATACAGCACAGAAACGTACAGGCAGCAAATATGCCATAGCCGTGTGTCTTGAAAACACCTTCCTTAGTAATCTGATGGCTCTTACCAACTCTCTGCAGCATCATTATACCCCCAGAGAAGTGAAGAGCTATAAAGGAAGCAACACCAAACCCAAGAAAGACCCACATTGCTGGTACCCAGGTTAAGAACAAAGAAATATTTTGCTGGATCCTCACTCAGGGTAGTCAATATCCAAACTATCAAAGCAATTTAACTGGATTCAAGTGTCTCTTCCTCCCAGTGTGAAATCACAAGTATTTCTGTCAAAAAGGTTAACGATGGTGGTGACTAATGTAAAGAAAGTCCCACTCATGTGGCTTGACTCTACCCCAGTATGTAGAAATCAAAAATCATCAACTCTGTCGAGAAGTAAACATACAACACAAGGGCTGCTCTGCTAAATTTGGTCAAGAAACCACTCATTTGTCATCTTGAGAGGGAAGAAGTGGGGCATCTGATGACCAACCTTGTGCTTGTGCACTTGGAGTTAAAACGTGTGAGCAGATGGGATTTTGGGAATGCATAGTATTTAACTGGCAAGCAAAAGCTTCCTCTCTGACCAAGGCATGGATTCAATCAAACTGTCAATGTCACCTGGGCTGCTGGAAGCTGGGAAAGTTTGAGTTCTTCACCCAGACACGGAATGTAGCCAGACCTGGCCAGGAAGATCAGCCAACCTGCTAAAGCCCCTGCTCCTCATCCTCTCAACATTTCCATAATCAAAAGGCAGCTGCAGTAACTTGTCATTGCCAGTCCTCCTCTTAGGCTCATTTTTAATCTCATGATGAAAAGCCAGGCATGGAAGACTTGGAACATATTTTAACTTTTAAAAACCCTATAGAGTACATCGGTTTATTTTTTTTAAACATTTCTTCCTGTACAATCTCCTTCTCCAGTCATACTTTGTTACTGTCTTGCATACACCCAGCTACTTGCCCTCCACAGTGCTCCCTAAGCAAAGATCTATTTAAAGCCTATTCCCACGAAGAAAGCATGCTCGGCCCCATTTTGCATACGGGCAGGACAGGGGAGAGGGAGTTTCAATGATTTGCTCCAAAACTGAAAAAGGGAAGTTTGTGGTGGAGCTAGAAATAGATCTTCGTCACTTCCATGACCCCATGCCACCACCCCCTGCCTACCTCCTTACAGAGCATCACGCTCTGCAGTGCTGCAAAGGTCACCCCGTTGCCCCATGGGACTTCAGTCAGGAGGAAAGGTCCAACAGTGAGCAGGTCTGGGGACCCACCAGGGCAGGCAGCACACCAGCAGCAAGGGTGACACCCAGCAGCCATGGGATCAGTGATGGCAAATGGGCAGGTTCTCAGGTCTGCATCCTGCAGAGGAGGCAGCACTGCAGCCATCCTGGACACAGCAGGCTGTCCCTGCTCGAGCTTGACTTCCCCACGGTTTACTATTCTGGGATATTGTTCTGCTTCTGAGGCTGGGAGAAAAATAGCCTCTAGTACAGCAGCCCCTTTCAGCACCACTTCCCCTCTCCTCCTCACTCAGGTCACAAACGTAACAGGTCAGGTCACACAAAACGCTAATATTAGTGGATAACAGGGCCATTTTTAAACTTCTAAATTAAACTACATTTGCTAGGACAGGCAGGTCATTCACCCAAATTATCCCTTGGTTTACTGCTTTTTTTTTTAGCTATTAAAATGACCCACAGCAGCGTAGCCCCAGCGTGAAGCCCAGCCAGCACAAAAAAGCAAGACGCTGTCAGGAAGGAGCAGGGAACACGAAGCAGGGAACACAACACCTTTTCATGCACCATCTCGCTCTTCATCCCAACCCACATCCTCTTCCCACCATGTAACTGTCCTTCCTCCTTCCTCCTCAATATTTTGAGGAGGAGAGATAGCAACTTGGATAAAGCTGCCTCACAGGGGCATAAGGCAGCTGGGGGGCTTGCATGCCCAACAGCACCCTGCAGACTCCCAGGAACAACTCCGTTGTACCCCACATTGTGGTACCTGGACCCCAGGGATGAAGGGACCCGTGCTGGGGCAACAAGGCCCTTACTGAGAGAGAGGGTCAATTTCTGAAAATATTCTTCTGGATAAACACTCCTGGATGACTGAGAAAACAAAAGTGAAGAAGCCAGAAATCTGCTGAAGGTGTATTTGCCCTTACACTTTGACAACAATGTGTGTAGGAAAAATGAAAGCAGATAAAAGTCCCAAGTCTACATTACCAGAGACTAGAACATGGTGAAAGGACAGGCCTGTCTCCCACACATGGTGTTTATTTTTCTGTGGGTTGCTTCATTCAACATCAGCAAATGTAAGCTAGTCACAGCCCTCCCACTCCTCTGATGCCACCCTACACTTGTAAGGACTTGGTACTTTTTCAGGTCAACGCAAAGAAGAGAGAGAATTAAACTCCTTACACTGTTCTCCTTACTCCTGTCCTTTAGGGGGCAGAAATACAAATATCGCTGATTTCTATCCCCTAAAATTAGGTGCATGGGATTTCCTACACCCTGACCCTTGGTTTTATTTCCTACTACAACTAAACTTCCCTAGAACAGCTCAAGAATCACTTTTTAAAGTAAGATTAATCATCTTCATTTAAAAATATTAACAGAGGTCACAGGGAGGAAAGAACTGAACTTGAATTAAGCACAGTCAGGTTTCCCTCTTCCAAGACTTCAGAGCAGTTATGAAAAATACACTTTAAATAAGAAACAGGTTAATTGCTGGGAAAGTTGAAAAGAAGGTGAATGGTGTGGGGAGTAGCCTATTTAAAACGTCCAGGGGAAACCCTCAGCAGAAACCCAAGAGCTTGGCTTCACATCAGTGGGTTTCTGTCTGACCTGCAGTCCCTAGAGCCAGCTCCCAGCAGAACCAGAACAAGGGGTGTGGGGGGACAGTGCAACCACCACCACCTCCATCAGGGCCAAGACAGAGCAAGCCCCAGGTGTTTCAGCAGCCATCCCATCCCCCCTCCCCCCCGGAATCCTGCCCCAGGGGTACATGTACATAAGGCATGCTGGGGGGCAGCTGCAGCCACTGCTGTCCTTGACAGCAGAGCAGCAGAAAGAAAGAGTCTTTCCCTTTTTTTTCTCTCTTCTCCTTAAGAGCTTGCTGCCTCACAAAGCCCTTAGTCACACTTGATTTTTCCAGTTCCTTTTGCACAAAACGCAGCATAATAACAAAATAAAACGGGGATACGGAGAACAATGAGTTCAACAGATTAATGGACAGGCGCAGCCATCTCCAGCTTTTATAGCCATCAGTCCTGAAGAGCACTCCCTTCCCTGAAGCCTTTGAAATGAGCCTCAGCAGTCCTTGGACCTTGCTGGCAGCCGACAAACATGCACCTTCCTTTCTCAACTAAATCCTGAAGATTCATCTTCTAGTTGTGGGCATGTCAATCTTATCATTATTAAAGTTTTATTGGCACAACAATGAAAACTCTGAGCACAATGCATTAACCTTGTAAAAATAACTGAGAGAAGCCAGGTAATAGAAAGAGCAGGGGAAAGCTTTTTCATCTGTCTCCCTGAAGACAGGGGGAGAAGCCCACAGATCTCTCAGCAGTGCTGAGTCATCACAAGAGGGATTTCCAGTCTCTCCCCACATCCCTTAAAAACCACCCACAACTTCTTGAAGACACCTTGAAAGTACTGTCCTCCAACCCAACTCATGGACTGAAATCCCTTCCCCTAAAATACAAAGATTCTATTCTACTATGGCATATTTGAAAAGAGGGGGGAAAAAATATTACAATGTCCAGGACAGTAGGAAAGGTTACACTCAGCAGACAAGGACTCCTATTTTCACCATAGCAACAAGCCTATTTATAATATGGCCTACCTGCATCAAAGAGCAGCCACAAGAAGCTAAATGCAAGTCTAGTGGTACATTCAAGCACTAAGATGAAGAAGCAGCTCACATAAGCATGTCAATGAAACGCTTCCAATTACATTACATGCACAATTATTAGTATTTACTCTGAACCTCCTTTCTTGTTTGGTTTTGTTTAGGGTTTTTTAACCCAGGTAAGAGTAGCAGGGATAGGGGGTGTCATTACAAAAGGTCCAGGTGCTGGGCAGGATCAAAAGCAGCCAATCCCAGCGACATGGCTTTTAAAAGGGGAGACTTCACTGAGAGCTGTTACAAGAGGATGCTGCTAACTAGGACAGGAATGGGAAGTTACTCACTAATTGTTAGTCTGCTTTTAAATAGAGTGGAACATATACATTGACAACCAGCGTTGTAATTCTCAATTTGCCAACAGAAAGTAGATACAGTCTTCACACCTCAAACACCTGATAAACCTCCCCATATTTCAGAGAGAAAGAGAACCAGACTAATAATCACGTTCCAAAGGGTAACCCTTGAGTGGGAGAACACAGCTGCATCCAGTAAAAAATACTCCAAGGATACTCATAACTCACACAGGAAAACCCAGCCTGATCACCACTCAATCCTATCCTGTACTGACACAAGTGGTGTCCTGACTGATCTGTCTCAGTTTGATGAACACTATTTAGAAAAAAAAGTACACTAAGCCACTCTAAGAATCCTATATTGAGTCTGCAAGTGCCTGTCTGCTGCTGTTTCTTTTTAAGTCCCTACATGGAAGAGCAGCTGCCCAAAGAACAGCTAGCTTTTAAAGAAGTGGAGGACAGGTCTTAAAATGACTCTCTATCTGGAAACAGAGCATCCATCATTTCTCTCATTCAGGTAGGAGACTGAGGAGAATTGCTTGGTGGCTGGAAAGTGGACTAGAACAAAAAGAGAGCCAGATGGTACATTAAAAGAACTTAAGCCATTCATTCCTAGTATTTAAAATATATATGGGAGCTTCTCTTAAGCAAGAGCCCAAACACATCATAGAGATTTGTCACATGGATCAGAAACAGGCAAGGCCACTTCAGATACTCCCTTCACAAAGGTGCCCACCAAAACTGCCACTGGTAGTAGCTCAGCATACTCAAAAGGCCAACTTATAGCAGCTGAAAATACAGTCACATATTTCTAACCCATAGTTACATAAAAAAATAACATAGATAAGAACAACATGAAGAAGATGAATTTGCAAGTGTGTTCAGGAATCTACCGGCTTAAAAGGGGATTTGACTTTGCTGTGGTTTTTTGGTTTTTGGGTTTTGTTGTTGGTTGTTTCTTGTTGGGTTTTTTTGTCTTGTTTGTTTTTTTAAACCTGAAGCAGGGAAGATGTAAAAATAAACAACCTACTCAATCACAAAAAATGTTCCAGATAATCCCCAACTAAAAGAGAATGCACCAAGTATTACCCAATCTCTCCCGCTGAAGACACTTGCAAGAGACCCATTCTATTTTGCAAAGTATTGCTTCCTAACATCTCACTTCCACTAGCCTCTCTCAAACCTTCATGAAACTCAGTGGGAGGTACTGGGAACTGGTGGCAAGAGCAAATTGTTTTCTCCACTTGGTGAGGCACATCTAATGCTGCATGACATCACACGGGCTGACAGAGCCACCCCTCCTTCCCAAAGGTCCAGCAAGCACCTGAATGGGTTTCAGAGACCGAGCTACATGCACTAAACAAACAACTTTATGTTCAGTCCATGCAATGAAAGAAAAGGCCTAACTGAGGTGAGCAACTTCTGGCTGAAGCCTTGGTAGGATATTTTTCTAATTTTTTATGCCATCCTTGTACCTTGACTGCATGTAGAAATGAGCACCTTAAAAATCAGTTATGGAATTAATTAAAGCAAACTCATACAAACTCTTGTGCAATTGCTAAAATCAGGCCACCTTTCCACAATGTTTATCACACGTCTGCAGCACCAGATCATCCAGCATCTATGCAGTTAGGGTGTGGGCACTCAATTATGTTCTTGTCAAATTAACAAGAGACCATGGTATGGAGTTTATGTCAGTGGCAAGAGGCCAGCTGATACCTGATCTGGCATGAAGTCTGCTGGGACGCTCAGGCTCCAAAAGATTTCAAAAACCAGAAACGGGTAGAGAGGTTCAATACTTTGCTTCCTGAGGCTGCTGCAGCCTGGCTCCCTGAAATCTGATTAGCTGGTCTAGTGAGCCAAAAAACTCAGTTTAGCATTAGCTATACTGTCATTTCCAGCTCCACACACTAAGAGAACAATATAGACCACTCACTTAAGAAAGTGTACAAAGAGTTGCACTCAGTTGAATATGCTGATTTCTACATCGCACCATTATGTAAACACAAGCTACTTTGTGTCTAGATGACTAGAACACTTTAATGCTGTTGTTCCGATTGTACAGATGGGGAAACTGAGACAAACAGCAATAAAAGGAGATGCCTGAGGTCATGTCTTAGGTCTAGCAATCAGCAGAGGAATCTGGATTCCCAACTCCTACTTGTATTTTTTTAACCACTAAACCACGATCCTTCCCAGTTCAAGTACAGTTTCAAGTTCAAGGATTCATAAAACAAAAAAATATGACCAGACTTGGTTAGACATATGCAGGCTGCAATGGTTCTCCAAGCACAAGTAACCTTCTAAAAACTCTAACTGTATTTTTTAAAAAATATCTATGGCTGCAATACAGTCTTAGCTGCAGCCTGAACATTTTTCCACCAGAGAAACAAATACAACACCAGTGACATCTAAGTACACAGGCCGATTACAGCTTTACTTTCAAAAGAGCTTTGATTGATCTTTTTTGATAGACCTGAAATAAATTAAACTAGATTGACTCACTTGAGAACGGACTGTAATCCTTTAGTCAGATCCCGGAGAACTCAAACCAAACCAGCTGTTAATTTAGGCTTTATAAGATAAAGCATGAGAAATCCAACCTGATGTACCCCAGAGCAATGGCTTACATCATCTCTGCAAGCAATCAACTTGCTGCTTCTTTTAGAAGCTAATCAGTGCTCTCTACCATGTGGGTGCCAAACTTGTTTTCCGCCCCTCCAGGATGCTCTTCAGCCAAAGTAGGAGGGAGAAAGAGTGAGAAAGGGACAAGAGGGAGTAATTTAAAAGATTCAGCTGTTGACTTCATGAAACACATTGCACACACTGTCCCATCACTGGGCGGGGGGGGGAAAGACACCACACCACCAAAAAAACAACACCAATCCACTTACAATAACCATTTCAATTCAAACAATTCCTGGATCTCAGTCAGAAATAAACTGCCAACATCAGCATTCACACCTTAGAAGGGGAGGAGGAGGGGAGAGGAAAGGAGCACCCATCCATTTGAGGAACCAGATACAGACAGATCAGGAGAGGGTCAATTATAGCCTTACATGAAACAAGAAAGAAGGCAAAATAAAAGGTGGGATTTTTCTGCTCTCCCAATTCACTAATAAGAACATTCCATGACTGTTCTGATGGAATTCTTGTTTGGGGATTTTATTTGGTTGGGTTTTAAGACTTCCAGATTTATATCATCCTTGTATCTGAGATTTAGTCTGAAAAAAAACATCACTTTCTGGAACACTCCATTTGCTGAACCTACAGGGATCACACTGAAAATCCCACTCCAGGAACTGTGGGACTTGTAAACTGGTTTTGTCTACCCGGGAAAAGACAGCAATGAGGTTTCTCAGGTGAAGTCAACAGAAACTCATTCTTACAGTAACATCAATGCAATATATACGTGTGTTATAAAGAGGGACAGGCAAAAGGCAGGAACACCACTCTGAAATGATTCATAGAAGGAGCCTAACACAAGTCAAAGGAAAAAAAAAAAATCAACTTAAGAAAATATGTGACATCTAGTTATAAATCCTATTTGACAGGAAAACACAGAGGCAGTTCTTAAACAAAGTTTGAATTACATCAGACACTCACTAAACCCTTGGCAGTAACACCTCCAGCAAGTAGGAGACTTCCTCAGACAAGAGGATGGGGTGCCCTAGGAGGGAGCACAATGCAATCTGTGTCAAACACCTAAAAGCTCTTCTCCTGGAGAAAGCCACAGCTCTGCAGAAGATGAAGCTGAAGATTACTCCAGGTGCCCACAGTGGCATTTGCAGTCAGTGTATCAAGAAGACTACTTTTCAGGCAGATTTGTAGAGCATTTGAAGGGGAGTGAAGGAGAGTAAAGAAAAAAGGAAAAGCAACACTAGTATCATGGGGCTTGAACAAATCGGATCAGCTACAATATTAGTCTGGGATAAAACACCCAATCAACTAGTAGTTCCAGTAAGTTCTACTTTACTCCAGTTAAATTAAATTCTTTTTAGTGGACTCCAAGCTGGAGTTCATTGATTAAGATGATAGTTAGCTCTTCAGATTACAGCAAGGGAACACAGCAGGGTCTTCTTAAGAGTTGTAATGCTGCTTTATATTCCTATTCCTCAAGGTAACGATTTTGTGCAGAAGCATCAAGCTGACCTATTATCAAATACAGTATCTGAATACACTTTTCCTGGTTTGAGAGTATAACTGAACAGAACAAAACACACCTTTCTAGTGCCTACTGACCTGCCCCAGCAGCCCTCTTCCGCATAAATCAGAAAGTGAGTCACATCATGGGTCTCTTTATCAGTGCTCCACCAAGGAAATCACAGGCAAGGGAGAGGAGACTCTAAGTGCCTTCAGATACTTCTGGAGACTAGCCAGGAATAACAGAGATGGCCTCAGATGCAAGCAAACACTACGCAGTTTTATCCAGGAAAACAAGTAGATACAAGTAAACAGCATTGCCTCACAGGTCCCAGAGGCACTGCATACTTCAAACATGCAAGTACTCTGTCAACTTCTCAACACTAACAGGCTCCAGCTGTGTGGTGGCTTTCAGGCTTTCCCAGCCCCCTGCCCTGTCCCTCACCAGCTGAAGAAAGCAACACTGCCAGACAGGGCATGGGCACACACTATTTGGCCATCAAGGAGTTGGTCCCATCTTTGACCACCATAAAAATCTGTCTATATGGTAAATGGAAGCCCATAATAATCTCATTGTCTTTAACATCGATGTCCATCCACATCAACCCCTTTCAATAATCAAATCAACCTTATTATGTCTCCCTTTCCCCACCTGTAAAATACAACCAGCATCACATCAGGCTCTGCCCTTAGGGAGGTTAGGAAGCTCCTGAGACTTCAACCAGATAAACCTTGGAAGATGCCTGGCTCTCCATGCCGTCTTTTACCTGCTCAGATTGGTTTGCGGTTTTTTTCAGTTTAACTGATCTCCAAGTATTATCAAGCTCCAACAGTTAATTTAAAATCTTATCTCAATTTTACCTATAATAAACTGCCAAACATGAAGTATGAAGGAGGTATGGAGAAGGATGGTTGAGGCAGACACAGTAAATAACTTGGCTCCATTTGCTGTTTTGTGAAACTTCCCGCGTAACGGCAGTAAGATCTACAAACACTCAAAGGGGAAAATAATAACCAGCAGAATAGGGAAGAGAGAGATGTCTCCACATACCTCCTCCTCTATTATTTTTCTTCATCTATCCACAAACTATTCCCTCTGACCATCTCTGACATGGATATGCATCTAGCACGGTGAAACCAACAGCCTGCAATACAGCTGCAGGACTATGCAGTGTCTCCTCTCCACACCCATTCATAGATGTTCTTCACATGCTAACAAGCCCAATCCTTGGGATACGTGCATAAAACTTTTAGGCCTTGAGCTAAACACCCCACAATTAGCCCAAGCCTTTCTGACTCAAGTCATATTTCCTTGAAATTATGGGGCTCACAGAAAAAAAAAGTTCCATTCACCATCTCCTTAGGGGATGAAGGCACATCCACACAGAGGTCTTTTACCTTATTTCTACGATTTACCTTATTTCTAGGATTTACCTTATTTCTAGGATTCTTTCTGGAGCTCTAAGCCCAGAGGAACAAAAATTTAAGTAATTACTTCATAAAATATCATTCTGTTTTGGTTTAATTTATTTCATTAACAAGACTGCTATTCTTGCCTTTGTAGGAACTACATTTGTTCACAGAGCGAGAGTTTGGAGGCAGAGTTTCTAACTGTGCTCAAGTCTGCAATCCGGAGTGACTGACAACATTATACTGGAGCTACAGATCACAAAATCATAGTGAATCCTTCACACAGTACCATCCAGCATTTGAGACATCGCTGCATTGTACAGATTGGCACAGGCAGCTCGTTGTGCAAGACGGGTTGCAAAAAAGTTTGATGCAAACTTTATAACCTTTTATTTGTCTAACAGCAGCGCCCACAGGCACCACCAGAGAACAGAGTCCTTTTGTGCTAGGTACTGTACAAACAAGAGAGTGGGAAAGATTGACCCTGCCCAAAAAACATGTGAATGTGGAGTGAAAAAGGGAGGCACCAAAAAGGGAAACTGTTTAAATATCAGACCCGTGAAATGCAACATATATGCTAAGTAACATGTTGCCTCTCTGAGTGGATAACAAACTGAGAACTAGGTAACAAAGAAAACCAGTTTCCTGGATCTCCCCCCAAGAGACTAATCCAAGCCCCAGTTAAAATAGGCATCCCTAAGCAAGCACCCCAGGAACTTCCTACAGCATAACCAAGTACTTCCATACACCAAATATTCAGCCTTCACAAGCCCGATGACTATGAAATAACAGGAGAAACAAATGAGATGACTTTGTTCTGCTGGAAAGTTGGGTCCCACCCCTCGCTGGGGGAATTAAACTCCTGTTTCTAGTACTAGAGGATAAAGCATCAGGTTTCAGAAATGCTGGCACTTTTAGCTACGGGAAGAGCTGCCAGCTGCTGAAACATAAAAATTGCTCATCTGGGGCTTATGGTCAGAGTTAACATTTGGGGGTATTTCCACAGACAAAAAGATAAGGAGGAAATGCTTCCCTGGCAGATTTATTAATCTGTAAATGGTGGCTGAAGACACTGAGCTGATGGGAACGGTGGAGTCCAGGGAGACAGATTAGCAAGAAAAGAATAGATGAGGTGGCTGTGGGTGCATAATGCTAATTAAATATACTTTGCAATTTATAAAATGGGTTTGTATGCATGTATAAGCTATATTTCTCACCACTAATCACAAAAGATCAAGTAAAATCACCTTCTACAGCACATGGGGGGGTTATACACTTAATAACTGGAATGAACCATCAGACGGTGTTTACTGTGCCTAAAAGCTGTACCTCCAATCTCATGAAAGCAATGCTACGTCACTGACAGACTACAGTCCTGATGCCCACAGAGCGCAGCAAGCTGTAAAATGAAAACTAAATCTTCAAGCAGGAGGGAATTCCTTGCAATCAAAAGAAATGGGAATACAGCAGAATAGTATAAAACAGGCAGCAAATTTCCTCTTCTTGCTGCCACTAATTTCATGCCTATCAGTAAGATAAATCATTGTGTTGCTTGTTTTCTGTGTAGTCTTTTGTTTTCCAACCCCAGGGAGACAAATTGTCACAGTATAGCCTCCACTACCCCAACCCATGGGGCCCAGCTATACATGGGCCACCTTGATCACTCCAGTATGTTTTCAAGAAATCACACGTCCTTTCTAGAATCATTCGTGCTTTGCTGGACACAATTCAGTTGTGCACTAGATACAGAAAGTCACTTCTACTTTTCAGGAAGATGTTAAGGAGAAGACAAAGCCTTCTAAAAGCTGTTTATGGTCACACAATGGGTTAAACTACAAAGCAACTTTAGTTCTTTATTAAACATCACCAATAATTAATTCATAGCTTTAGTTCTCAATAAAGTATTACCAGGAGTTTGATGAAATTAGAGAGATATACAGTGAAACACTGCCCTCCAAACATTAGTCTACCCTTAGGAAGGATCCTGCACAGTGTATGAGAGGGTAGAGGGAAGTAGTGACTGAATTAAGTATATTAGATCCAGCTTCTTTCTTTTGGATGAAAAAAAAAAAAAAAAAATCTTTCATCACTACTGACTTTCCTAAGGTTATTGAGAAATGGCAATTCTGTTTGCTCTTGTCAATTTCATCATATGACTGACAGTATTTGATGTTTCTTAAACAGTATAAAATCTTCGGAGCATGATGCTAGGAAAAACACACCAGCTTTCCCATTCAAGCAGATTCCACTGCTCTCAAACACGAGAGCACAAGAGTGTTCAGGCTTGGTAAATTTAAAAAGCACCAATTCTTCACTTTCCAAACCTTCATTCATCAACCTTCAACTGTGGAATTCAAAGCTCATGATTTTTTTTTTTTTTTCCCTCCAGTATCTATTCTGTATAGGCAATATGAACCAAAAGCATTACTGAAAGTAAGTAACATTCAAAGAGTCTCTTACATTAAAAGTTAAATAGTATCTTTAATTTTTTTAATTACATTCTTTTAAAATATAGTTATGTCCTTATTCATAAGACATTAGACACGTACAGAATTCTGAGAGGAAGAGCTCCTTCACCAATTTCAGACTCCTCAAGAGTCTTAAAACTCAGACCTGTCCTTAGGTAGCTTTCCTGAAAGGGAGATGTTCAGCCTTCATCCAGTTCATGTCATGGTCAAGAGGAGGAATTTTACCCTACAGTAATTCTCAAGCACTTTTTGTGCTTATCTAGCTTAAAGATCTCACTAGCAATGGAACCTGCAAACAGCAAAATTAAGAACTCTAGAAGCTAGGCTGAATGTTGCTGATAAAAACCACAAAACCAAGAACTCAATTGCAAAGTAGGCTAAAGAGCACAAACTCGGAGATAAAAAGCCACTCTCACTGTAAATAACAATGATAACAGAACCACTAAAGCAGAAATCAAAACTTACATACTTTACATGTGGTTTTTGACAGCAAACCAATTCATTCGGTTCCCCTCAATTCACACACCAATGCAACCAGTATTTTGCATACTGATTGGAAAAAAAAAAAAAAAAACAAACCCAAACAAAACCCCCACACAACGTAATACAGACTCCGACCACTCTAACCATAGAACAGCATGCAAAAAAAAGTTATACAGAATATTTGTAAATAACCTCAACCGTGATGTATGCAAAAAGATGCCTTAGAATACTCATGCTATCTAGCTTAAACCTTTCCCAAAACACAAAGTGTTAGGTTTCCAACCAGCCTACCCCAGCAGTATTGCCCACCTTGTATGCTTAGAATGTAGCTTTCCTTTTCTCTTAAATAAATCATACCATTTACCAGAAAAGTCAGAAGACTTCTGTTGTTAGAACTATCTGGTATTGCATTCCCTGACATGTTGTGATATTAGGGTGGGTTGTTTTTTTTTCTTGTGCATTTCTGTTTGTTTCTTGGGGGGTGTGTAAATAAATACATAAATAAATACTGCATCACACCTTTCCATATAGACTTTGAAGTTCACACATTACTGAGCTGAAATTCACAGTCCTATCGTTGCGATTTGGTTACAGGCAGCTCTATAAAAGCTGAATTGGTAGGGTAATAGTTGATCCCCTTTAAAAATAAGCATATTATATGATGGCAAAAACCAGCCCTTAGAAATGGTAGAATCTGTTTAAACCCCAAGATGAATCTCAAGAAGTATCTGTGTGAGCAAAGTCTCTTAGAGACTTGTAAGCACAAGCTGAGTCCTCAGTAGCATACATGGCCCAAGTTTTACATATTCTTGTTCTTTTAATTTTTGATTGGACCATAGAGCACTGCAAGAGGAATAAACACAGAAAAAAGAAAAACTAATACATGAGTAAAGCTGCATTTTAAAAACTCAGAATATCCAGTAGGTTATAGCTGTACTGACTTGAAGTGGAAGTCTCCATGATTCTAACAATACAATTTTTGCTCAAACTTTTAAGAGGAAATTAAAAAAAAAAAGTAATAATAAAAATGTGCATGTGGTCAGGGAGAAACAAAGCCTGAAATATGTCATGCAATCTGGCTTCTCATGGCTATCCCATTCCAAACACTTCTGAGAACAAGAAACCACAATGCCATAATGAAAATTCTTTCATATACATAATTATTAAATACAATCAGCATCTGGTAGGAGAAAAAAAGGAGAACTCTAAATACACAAATCCCATGCTGACAAACTGTCAGCTGGCATAATCAATCAGCAGCTTATGTTTTTACATATGATTTTGTTATGAAGTCAAAAGGAAAAAAAAAAACAACCTTTGGGGGAAACACCACACAAAAACCCAAACCAAAGAAAACCCAACCACACCCAGTTCTTTCATTTTATCCAGTTCTTATTTACCTTAACCCCACTCCTCCAGAGTCCTTTCCACCTCAAACCAGCACATTTTCCAAAATACAGAGAATATGAACTTCTGCCTCAGGCTAAGTGTTAAGTAAGCAGTGTTACTCCTATTTTACAGATGGGCAAACTGAGGCAGAGAGAAACAGACTAAAAGACAAATACAACTGTCTGTAATATTCAAGAGCCATCTCCATCCTCTGGGTTCACCAACTTCTGCATCCTTCCTTTAAACAACTTTATGTCCAAAACCCTTGTCAGCTGAATGATGTTCCTTAAGGGATAGTGGCAAGATATCTATTACACCCCTCCAATATGCACATTCAATACCATCTATATTCTCCAAATCAAGAGTGAATCCTATGTCAGCATCTAGGATCTAGCGGTCGCCTCATTAAACAGTGACCTTTTAATTAAGCATAAACCCCACATTCTTGTGCAATGTGCACACATCTCAAGACACCAAAGTTCCCCTGACTCCTCTTGTTTGCTCTTCAAGTTGTTGTTGGGTTTTTTGTTTTGTTTTGTTTTCTAAATTGAATAATAACAATTTCATAATTAAAGTATTAAGCAATTCTAAAGCATAGCAGCTGGCAGGACAGTGTTTTGGACCTAAAAAAAAAAAATGACCCACGGGGGGGGAACCACACACACACTCACACACACAGAGTGGTTCACTGAGCAATCCAGACACATTCTCAAAAGCAGACATTGTGGGAGATGAAGTTACTAGGCAGGAAAAACAGTTGCTAAGTCTGAATATTTGGTTATTCTCAGAGCAGGGATTAGAAGAGGAAGTGTTGACAATGTAAGAGTAGCTACCATGAAGTCCCCAGAGCTTTTTAGTTGTCCCTGCTGATCCCGCAGCGAGGGGAGGGGTGAGTGACAGGGCTCGCCCACAGTGACAGTGCCAGAAACAAGCTCATGTGACACTCATGGCATGTTATACATTATCATTTTAATACAGATTCTTCCAGGCTCTCCAGAAGGACCTACCTACACACAGACCCTCTTAAATAACTGGTTATACCTCAATGCCACAGCTCACAGTAAATTACAACGCTCCTTTTACCATTACCATGTAGCTACACCCAAGAAAAGGATTAAAACACCTTTTTGCCAGCACCACTATGGCCTCATGATGCAATGGACACACACATTAGACATAAGGCCTTGTAAACAACTTGGACCTCTTTGATCCCCTTAAAGCGAGCCTTTCTCAACTTGTCCTCAGCAAGGCTAAATGGACCTTCAGGACAAGACAGGAACAACGTCCACCTGCCTTCCAAAAAAGGCTGATGGATGTCTCCTCACTATGATTAAGTACTATTCATTCAGAGTCCCAAGTACAGAAATAAAATTGTTTGAAAATATTTTCATAGCTTAAATTTAACACATCAAAATGAAATCTTGGCTTCCAAAAGGAATATGCTTTGAAGTACAAATGACTGAAAATGAAGACCACCTCTTTTCCCTGTACTTTTATAAATAAAGTCCTACGGAATCACCTTTGTTATTGCAGACAGCTTTCAGGTGTACCAGGAATGAGGAATTAATAGATTTCCTAAATTCTACAGAGCAGCAGCTGGTTATTTTACTCCAGCTTTAGCAGCTGCTACAAATGTCACAAAATGACTATCTGACCTCAATAGCCAAACTTGTTGACCCATGCCTGGGGAAAGCTTCCCTTCATGTTACTTGCTACCAGGAGCGGCAAGAGTAGAGCAGAGCGCTGCAACGATGAGAGGGAAGCAGCAGATACAGTGCGAGGCATGCACGGGAAGAGAGGGATGCAAATAAGAACACTGCCTATTTATTCACTACGTTTTGTGGAAAGAGCCTTAAATGAGTAACAGAAGAAAAGATATTTTTTTGTTCAAGCTGAGACAGAACATGTGCATGTGGGTTAGCTTTGCTGGAACCCACTGAAGACCACAAACAACAGAGTCAAGTACATTCATTGTCCAACCCTTCGGTCTTGCCAAAGCAATTCCTTCATGAGATTGTTCGCTTCTATCTTCCTCGGCATTTGACAACTGCCTAGCACAGACATTTTAGGTATTAAACCAGTAAATAAGCAGTGACAGCTTCTTAGGCCATTATTGTACAACATCCACGTCCTCTGGAAGATGTCAATCAATCTGCCTGCACAACACGGTGCTTAATTTTCTTTTAAAATACAGAAAGCCGTAGCTGGAAAACCTCTGAATAAGCACACATTAAATACATCCCACAAAGCAATCACAGCACTAAGAACAACAGTAAGGAAGCGATCAATCCCTACCCTTTGTTCATGAATAAATAATCATAAAAAAAAAGAGGGGAGTGAAAAAATTCTTGCCCCCTCCCTTGCATTTTGACAAATTAAAAAAAAAAGAAAAAAAAAGAAAAGGAAAAAAAAAAGTTGGGGGGGATCCTCCACACTTTCTGTGGCTATTAGTAAAAAACCAACAAAATGCTGCTTTCAATTTATATATATTTCCTTCTCAATTGAAAAGATCAATAGTTTTAAGAAAAATACTGCACCTTCTTTCTGCTCCATATGTTTCTCTTATTGGTTCATTTACTCTGGGCTGTTCTCGTACGAGCAGTTAGTACATCTTTTTGTCATTTTAGCCTTCCCCAGCCATTAGCGCTAACCGCTGAGACGGTGCAGCTCTCCTCTGCCATCCTGCCTGAGCACTGCATCTCTTTCCCCAGCCCTTCTCCCTTTGACTAATGTTCACCAACACTCATACATCATTCCCAAATTGGTCCAAATGAATTAAACACAGCTCTGCTTAACATTACGAGATTTAAATGGATTTTCTCTCTACAGGTCTGCCCCATAATTGGGTTTATCCATCTTGTTGAAGTACAGTTTACACTTGCTAACATCACGCCAATTCAAGCTACATTTTCTGCTCCAGTGGCAGGAGCGAAGCAGATTTGTCATCGGATCATAACAGGTAATTCAAACAACAATTAGTTTGATGACGGCCCGTATGTCAATGTCTGGTCCCAGTCAGCACTGCTCACACCCGCTGCTCTCTGTACTTTTAAGATGAATTGTGCTTACAATTCTTCAATTTCAATCGACAAATAATTACTGGAAAAAAGCTGGAATTCAAATGACACAAAACTATCGCATTGTTCAGTGAGTGCCCTGGGAGGAGAAGCCCCCAGGGCAAAGCTGGACAGTGCAAGCTCCCCTGACCTCCTCCTACACTGGTAATGGCAAACTGCTGAAGGACCGGGGCTTGCACCTTCTCCCAAGACATCAGCAGCACTTTGGAAACACCATTCACACACCCGTACACACAAGCATCACTCCAATTCCTAAGATCAAAACACAGCAGCCTGTGAAGAGGGCGCAAGCCACCCTGGCTTCGCAGCCATGCAAACTCAAGCAGAGAAGCAAATCTAAATGGATGCTGAAGTGGCACTATTTTCAGATGAGTGCTACATTCACAAACCCACCAGCATTTGCAGGGGCAACTACCAAAAACCTCAGCATCACTGAAGATAAAGCCCTGAGCTTCTCAACTTGGGCAACCAGCACTAGAAAGCTTTAACATCAGATTTTGATATATTAGGAGAGATAGGGAAGAACACCCACAAATCCCAATTTTTAGTGAAACGCTTCAGCTTCTAGTTTGCGTAACATTCAAAATACTTGCAGGCAAAGTCATGCATTTTGGGTTAGAAAATACCATGCATTTCTTGGAGGACTGATTTTGCCACTTAGACAAGACATAATTTTACTCCCCACATCTGTTCAAGAAAGCTTGTTCCGAATCAAAAGAAACATTATTTTCTTACGGTCAAGTAAATCTAATATCACATTCATGTTTTTTCAGGTCCCTTCACAAGCATGGGGTTATCTGGGAAACAGCATCGATAGTTTCAAAAAGCCACGTACATCAGTATCTATACTATTAACCATGAATGTAATCAATCCTTTGTCCAGTCTTCCTCTTAGTTTTTCTGGTTTAGAGAGAGAAAAATCACTTCCTAACGTTTTCCACATCATTTTCCCTCCAATTATATACTAACACAAAATGCCAGTTGCTGTATATCGTTCAACTAAAAAATCCAGCTAGGTGGCTGAAAATGTATCAAGGTTTTTTTATAATTAGAAAAGTATCTCCACCAAAAGAAATCAACATTGAGATAGAAGTCTTGGTTTAAAAATTAAAATGTACTTAATGAGTAACAAGGATACCAATGACTAAACATTTTCAAAGCTAACACCAGAATATCATAAAAACTTCTTTAACCTAAACATTGTAAAAGATTAAGTTCAGATCAAAAAGTAGTTAAAGTAATGGTATATAAAATATTCTCCTTCTGGAGGTGGCAACGGGAAATTCTGCACAGATAGAAAGCAGATACACTGAAACCCTACTGAACCTGGAAAACATCAATTCTCTTTCTCTACACTAAAAGTTAAATAAGATAAAAATCAATGCCCTGCAAAAAATTACAGTATTCTGTGTGCTGTTTCTGGTTCACATTTTCTATTCTAATACCATCACTGCCTTTTGTCTGTCCCCCCAAAAAATTACAAGTACTACTTTGATTTTCATCAATTTTTTTTTTCCCCTTCATTCTGATGCATGGCTTATATATGGACACAAACCAGGCTCGTCATGGCCTGATGCTCAGCTGAAGTAAATCATGAGAGGGTCACTGGGGGTTTTTGGGGTTGTTTTTTTTTTCTGAAGCAGAGTTACGACAACTCACACAATCTTTGGACAACATGCATTTAGCAATTCTACATTTGTTTTTTCATCATGCTGGTATTTCAGTATAATTCTGAACACCGGGAATGGCTCCAAGTGTTTCGGGTCACTTCTGAAAGTACAGTTGGCATCAATCCCACAGGTCATTCCCTTGGAGGGCTTCCCAACATCTCAGAAGCACCCAATCAAAAACTCTAAAACCACTCGAAGACATCAATTCCCACACAAGCCCATCATCTGGTGATCCCTGATGGTCAGGCTCTGAAAAAATCCCAATGCCCCAGACACTCAGCAGTTTAACGGACAGGACAAGAACACAGCACCTCCACTGCACGCCCACCACTTGACCCAGGCGGGCTGAGCAGGGAAGATGTGGCAGCAGACAATGTTGTGGCAAGAACTGGGACCCAATTTTGCAACCTTTACTCCTGTCCCACTGAAGGCCGTGGGTATGGGGCAACGTCTCCAGGCCAGACCCTTATCGCCCTTATCTGCAAGAAGGCAGTGAAGCTATTTGTATGCTTGTGCAAACCAGCCACCTCATTGCATGGCAGGGAGGGGGAGCAATCTTAACAGCCTGTTTATTTTTGTCAAGCTGGCATGGGAACAAGGCACAGGTTTGCACGGGAGAGAAGGGCAGGGGTCACAACAGGAAAAAAAAGTAACGATGACTTCTAGGTTTGGGCATCACCTGGCACCTCAGACCCAGGGGATTCCAACTCTTCCAGCTAGTCATTCGCATCCAGGAAATAGCCTCTCAGTCATCACTCCGAATAATAAATATTTATTTATAAATTGTATACAGCCTGTTCCCCTAGCATAGGGCTTAGCAGAGCAGAAATAAGAGCAATGCAGCCCCCTAATTGTCAGAATAGCTGCAAAAGCAAATGGAGACCCCAAGTCCCACACAGGCAAGCTCACACAGTACCAGGAAGCATCACGAGCATCTAAGAAATTATGAAGACAATTGGAAAGTTTCCCAATGCCTTACATCTACTCTTTTCCAAAACAGGGAGACCTTTCCCTGGTCATAATCCCTCAGAAGAGACAACTTCCTACCCTATCACCAAGCAGGCTCGGCTCCAGCCAGGGAGCACAGGTGTCGGGTTGATGTCCTGGCACACAAGGGGATCAGTGCTGACCGTGCCTTGGACGCAGAGCTGGGTACAGCACAGCCAAAAGTCTAAGCAGTGAGCAGGAATTGAGCGGAGCACCTAATAAGTGGATTTTTTTTTTTTTTCTTTAATTTAATAAGTCTCAGCTATCACTAGCAGCCAGCTCAAAGCCTCAAAGCCAAGCAGAATAATACATCCTCAGGCTTTTGTATCCTAGCTTGCCCTGACGGCTTCTGTTGCAAATCAGTTGTCATAGCTAGACACTGGACTTGAGAAGCCGATTAAACAAAGCTTGCCCTGCTCCCGTCTGACGCAGCGCTCCCTCGTCCAGCTCCTCATTAACGGGCTCATGGATATCCACTGTGACTGCTAACTCCACTGGCTGTTGAAGGGCATGCACCACGCTGGCATGAGGCCGGATTTGAAAAAAAAAAAAATTCCAGCTTTTCTGAGCGGTCAGAGCCCTGTCCCAGAGCTGCATGGATCACTGCGCTGGAACCACTGTCCCGTGGCAGGCAAGCTCAGGCAGCCAGTGATGGCAGCGCAGCTGAGGTCAGGCTGCTTGGAAAGAGCAGAGGGCACTGGACCAGCCAAAAGGCCACCACAGCTTTGAGGATTTGCTGGTACTGCAGTCCCCTGGCAGAGTCCCCCATAAACCAGCCCCCAGTACAGAGGGACTCGATTTGGACACACAGAAAGCATCCATATCCACATGCAAAGAGCTTTGGCCAAGAGCCGACCAAATGGACACAGCGGTCAAAGCAGGTCCTGCTTTCAGGGGGAAGCAGAACACCAGAGACAAAGGCTGATATACAATAGCCCCCCTTAAAATAGTAATTATTAAAAAAAAAAAAAAACACAACATAGGAAAACTCCCATTGGCTTCATCAGGGCCAGGATGTGACCCAAGCTTCTGGAGCTGCCCTTAAGGAAGGCAATTAGTCTCACTCAAGGGATGCCAAAAAATTTAGCAGAGCATCCATAATCACCTTGAAATGTTCTGCACTAGCAAGGCATAATGGGTTTATCATTTATTTCTCAATTAAGTGGTGCTTAAGTTGACCAGGGAGTGGATTCCTATTGTACATTGATTAGCCAATAAAAACACATTAAAAAGCAAGTCAGACTGTGGACAAGAAACGTCATCCCTCTCCCTCTGCCAAGCAAGGTGTCCTCTTGGACAGGCTGCCATACCTTCAGTTCAGCTCTTTTGCACAATGCTTTCACAGAATGAATGAATTCCTAAGGCTACTTGTAAAATTACTAGGCGCAGCCTTATTAAGAATTCATTTGGATTTTAGACAATACATTAAAAGTCACAAAACTAAATGAACAATAGCCCATCAATGACTTATTCCCCCACATCATCCATCCCCACTCTCCGCAGTCAAAGTCTCCCTCAGATCAATAGCAAGACTCATTGATTGTAATTGGAACGGTCTCACACCCCTTTTCTTTTCCTTCCAGGTCAAAAGGCACAATGACTACAAGACAGTGAGGATTTTGTGACACCACTCAATGACTGTATTTATGCCATATATGTAGTTATGATTATTCCATGAATAACGTTCATTTATTTCAGCAACAATCTGACAAACTATATTTATGCTGCACCTTTGGCCTCTTTGTTTGAACTCTGCTCAGCAATGTCTCGCAGCTGGGACTACTTCTAACACACAAACCCTCCGAACAGCTTTAAAATCACCAGTGTTTCTTGGATATTGCTCTGTTTCAGTCTGCTACAAAAAGGCATTTTCTTGCTCTCTGCTCTGCCACCCTCTTGCCCTTCTCCTCTTCCCCCTCAAGCTGTTGGGCAAAGAAAACCAAGGATTTTGAGTTACATTTCTTGCAGGCCCTCTGTGAGCACCGTGAGTCTGAACGGTTACCAGGGTAAGCCCAGAAACCTACATTCCACCACCCAACTGGGGAAGCTGCGCACCAAACCCTGGCAAAGCACCTGAAACCCCACCACTACCTACAGTCCCTCTGGAGCTTCATGGGGTCCTGAAGGACCATCTAGGAATGTCACTTTCCAAAAATGGGTTTACTTGCAGACGTCCCCATACCTCAGTCACACAACAGCTTCCCGATTGTTCCAGGATTGCTGTGTTTTATGGACAGCCAGCAGCAGAAACATTAATGCTACTTCTGTATTTCAGAGAAAGAAAAAAGGCATAGATACCTACATTTTAAATATATATACAGACACACACACATATATGAAACACTATTTTCTTATAAACAAAAAGGCTGGTTGTATGAGGGTGTTATAAATGCCCTTCAGAGCTCATTTAGTCTGGCCTGCATAATGTCAGCAGTGAATTTGCCACTTGTAAATATTCCAAATTTATGCCAATAAAATCTTCTCAGCAACCAGACACCCTATATATATACATACATATATTTATCTATGCATGGAACCATTAACATCCATTCATGGTTTGTTATTCTTGTGAAAGATTGGTAGGGGAAGGAAAAGAGAAGAGGAAAAGTCCAAAGCCTGTGTCCTCACAAAGGACACTGAGCACTCAGCAGGTGGAGAAAGTGGAAGCTCACACCTCGTTGATGAGACACAGCAGCTCCACACCACTTTTCATCATTTCAAAACTGAAAGCATGGCAGAGATGAGAGCATGAAGGACCAGGGAGATAAATGTAGAAACTGATGTCGTGTCAAGCTCTCATAAAAGTCCTGGATACACCTACAGAGCCTTCCTTATGACTGTCATATAAACATTACACTGGGGCTGTGTACAGGAGATTAAACAGGAGGGGAGTGAAGCTTCACATGTGTCATGCTACCAAAGGTTATTTTAGGATCAGCTTAGAAGCTGAGTAGTGGGTGGCAGCTGATTATATTACCAGAGGCATATTTAAATATCATGGACCAAACTTCTCATCAGGATCTTTCATAAAGGGTTGTGACTGCACTGTGACTTGAGCTTGAAACTTGGTCTGCAGAGCAGTCCACTTCCCCAGGGCTGTGGTGAGCCTTCCCAGGCATGAGGCCTTCCCTCTGAGCAGGACACAGCCACAGCACAAGCACATTGCCTTAGAGGCCCACGTTTGTTCAAGAAATAATATCAAGGAACATACCTGAGACGCAAGCAAGATTTTGCCAGCAAGGACCACCTCGCTGCACCATGAACCATGGTGAATCATCACAAGCACATAGATTACTTGGAAACAGAGCACATGTAAGTATCACACAGACGGTCCTACACAGCCATGTCATCATCAAGTTGTGTGATCCCACCATCCAGCATCAAACTACAGCTTACCTACCGCTGCACAGCAAGTCTCAGAAGCTCAACCACTGATTTTAGAGCTTCAGCCATCAGTGGCTCACATCCTGATGGTAACTCTGCAGCTGAAGGAGGGCTCTGGAGGAGCACAGCCCAGCCTACCATGAACTCAGAAAAAATTCATAGGTAAGGGACTATCTCTGCTTATGTAAGGAATGTCTCTGTTCTCCCACACAAGCATCCACCTTCACAACCACAAGCCAAAGCAACACCACTACCTGGTCACAGAGCCACATCCATGGCTTCAGATTGTCAAGCAAGGCTGCAAGTCCTATCTTTAAATAGCCTAATACCAGGTGACTCCAGAGGAAACCACATCCCATACAAAGGGTGACCACTGAGCAGAGCACCTAATGGCAGTGCTGTTCTCCCACACCAACAGGTAGGCCCTTCCCTAAAAAAGATCCTCCCAAATTACAGGAAAATAATCAGACATTTGATTCTAGAATGTTGTCATAATCTCAGAGTTGCAGAAAAAAAGTCTTAATATATACATACCC
>JAAGNO010030106.1:0-18994 GCA_033439905.1 Ceryle rudis | reverse complement strand
CTTCTCTCTTCTCTCTTCTCTCTTCTCTCTTCTCTTTTCTCTCTTCTCTCTTCTCTCTTCTCTCTTCTCTCTTCTTCTCCCTCAGCTCGTGTTTACCCTGGAGCAGGCTGTGGTGGTATTTGCAGGCAGCGGTACACGAGGTATGGCAGTGCTTCCTTGCTGGGATGGGGCTGTGATGTAACAGCCAGCTCTGCTGCTGGACCATCTCAAGTCAGGACCATGCAAAGGGCATCTGAGCTTGTGTGTGGGGTGCTGGCACCCCAGTCAGCTGTTCTGATTCAGCTGCCTGTGGCTTTTGAGTGCAGGTCCTTGGGGCCACTGGCATGGGGCAAATAATAGTGGTGATATTCCCTGCGATGGGAGGACTGGAATACACAGAATAAAAGAACAAATGTTCTCAAGAAATCAGAAGGGGATAACAGAGCCACAAGAAAGAGCTTTCTAAAGAAAAAAAGAATCGTGTCTGAGCTTTTACTTTTAATTAAGTTATGCTAAGGGAAGCCACTGTCTGTAAGATGACTTTCAGTATTGGCTATTGGGAATTAAGAGGCAATGCTTGAAATTAATTAACCAGACTGAGCTTGGGTGCAAATGCTGTCACACAGACTGAGTGGAGCTGGGTCAGCATGGGAGGGGGTGGCTAGTCATGGGGTGCAAGGTGGCCTTTGGCTGTGAGAGGAAGTCTATGTACCGTGCTTGCCTCATTTCTCTGCCCTTTTGTGCAGAGGGAGGATTTTTTAAGCTACCCCATGCCTGCCTGGGGGGGTCCAGGATGTCTGACAGTTTATGTGATGTGAGTCTGGGTTTTCAGATCTCACAAGGGACTGTAAACCCTGGTGAAATTCAACAGGAGTCATGCTCCTAACTGGGATGTAGCTTCTGCAAGAGCATCAGGCACTTCAGGCTGCATCTCATGCTGCTGGTCTGCTCTGACACATTCAGAGCATGTGTGCTCTGCAGTTGGGTACTGTCTCCTCTTGGTCTCGTTGGGTGCCTGTCAGCATTTCCAGGTACTGAAGAAACTTTATAAATCCCACTAGGGTGATGCCAGTTCTAGGCTGAGCACTGAGAAGCCACACTGACATCTCAGCTGTTCTCTGCTGTGCCACCCTGCCTGGCTTGGCTAGGGTTAGTAGCTAGACCCAAAGCTATCACCCATGGAAATGACCTCTGGGGTTTGGAGGTTGTGGGGGTGCCCTGCTGATGGCTTCCCAGCTTCTGGACCAGGATATTGCATCCTGAGGTGTGCTGTCTCCAGGCTGAGCTCAACACTGTGCAGTACTCTAACGACTGATGAGCAGAAACCAGCAATTATTTCACTGCTCTCACCCACAGGAGGTAGCACTTGGGGGGGGGAGGGCACAAACACAATAAAACCACAAACCACCCCAAACCAGGAAACGTCACATTTTTGAAGTGCTGAAATATGTCATCAACAGGCCAGGCATGGTAAAACAATGGAGATGAAGGGAAGTTTGATAGTTGAACAAAGCATCCAAGCAGATGTTTAAGAGGTGCTGGCCTCTTCCAGATTGTGTTAATAAAAGATTTCATGAGGTTAAAAAAAGAGGAAACTTAAGTTAAGGACCTTCTCTTCTTTGCTATGTGTTTTCTCATCTCCAAGGCTATCCTCTCTTTCAGACTCTGGGTTACTGCTCCATTTCATTGTTTTCTTCCCTCACTGCTGCATGTGCTGTGTAGGCTCTGACCTGTGAGTGTCACAGGTTTTCTGGTGGTGCTTGTCACCATGGAGTTGCAGTCTGCAAAGCAATAGTGGCATTTAAAAATAAAGGGGGGGGATTTGACACAAAAACCCAAGAGACTTAAAAAGCAGCGTTGCCTTCCATGCCTAGCAAAGCAGAGCAGATGGCACCAATGGCACTACTGCCTGGGATACTCTGGTGCCTGGTAGAAGGGCTTCATTTCTCTGTTTGCTCCTTACCCCTGAAGATTTCCCTCAGGCAGGTGAGGGAAAAGGAGGGAGCTGTGGGTGCCTGGGCACCACGTGTGAGAGGACCCATGGGCACCTGTAAGTTCCGCCCCCTAATTTTGTTTTTCCTGTGTGAGTTTGCTCTGCTCCAGAACTCTTGGACTATTCAGGGTGAGAATCATGCCTGAACCCCAGAGTTATTTATTTGAAGAGTGGGAGTTGAACTGTGCCTGGGCTGCTCCATTATGTTGTGTAGGCTTAGGAGGGCTGGCCTAGAGCCCACAGCAGGGTGCAAAGTGCCCCGTGCAGAGCTGTCCTGTGCTGGGCTCCAAGTATGGGTGAGTAAGGTCCCCAGTGCCTGTGAGCACTGGGCATATCTACTGAAGGGGTAAGGGTAGTGCCAAGTATCTTCTCAGGGAGTTTCTTGAGTTTTTGCTCTTGCCAAAAGCCAATCTTGATGAATTAATTATTTTTAAATTCATGTTACATGTCTGGTGTAAGGCACTGAGTTTGACCCAGGGCTAAAACCCTTGGTCTGTGTTGGTCCATGGGGAAGCTGGTAACTGTGCTGACATGTGGGATGCGATTGCTACCCATGTGAGGTTTCTGAAGGCTTCAGGTGTGAAAAATTGATATTTCTTCATGTTTACTCCATGCAAGGAGGGAGTTGTGTTGTGTAAGGTCCTGGGAAGCTGTTTGATGTCCACGGTTATTGTTGAGCTCACTAAAAAGAGAGAAATCAAATGTCTTGATGGGTTGGGGGAAAGGTAGAATTGATGTTGTCCCTGTGGAAAGCAGAAGGATTTGGGGCTAAGCCCCGGGACCCACTGGGGTAGAAAATGCAGTGGTATAGGGGGTCTAAGCGGTGAGATCACTGCTTGGCATGAGCTTCTGCGTGGCTCCTTGGGGAAGATACCAACAGCACGATGGTGGGAGATGATGTCATTCCTCTATGGTTCTGAGCTTACTGTGATGTGGAAGTTCTGTCACTTGAATATTTATAGCACCTTGGCTATGTTCATTCTAGCATTAAACTGCTAATTAATTATGACATTTGTACTACTTCATTTTTCACTGTGAATCCACAGAACTTGGCAGGCAGTTAATTAGCTCTTGCTATGCAAAGGATACTAAGAAAAAATAATTGCTTGAGGAATCATCATTGTGTTCTCTCAGAAAGGTCTTACCTATGAGCTGGCTTTAAAGCTGGTGAGATTTGCACTTTGAAAGATGCCTCTGTGAAAGGCCAATCCTTTGGCAGAGAGATTTGAAGGAAAAGGTTATCTCGGAGATGTGGCTCGGTGGATGTTATTTAGTGCTTGTAAATTCAAGGGAAATCAATTATCTAAACAGCTCCTGTTCTGGAATGGGTTTCTTTATTCTTTTTTAAAATATGTGCTCATCTTTGTCTTCATGTTGGTGTTGTACAGCCAACAAACCTGAGACTGTGGGAGGAGATCCATCGTCCTCCAGGCTTCTCGCAGCTATTGCCTGGCGAAGGGTGAGGAGCTTCTATTTAAAACTAGATTTGCAGCCCCAGGTTTTGTACACTTGTCTTCTGCTACCCAATGTATCCTGTCCTCAAGAGCACACAAACCTAAGCGCCTCAAAGGGTTCCATGGCAAGGCTGAAAGCACTTACGGGATGATGGTTAAGCTGTGTCCTGCTTACAGGGTTTCCCAGGCTTTGGGTTCACTCTGATTTTAGGGGCTATTTCCCTGGGACAGGTCCCTCAGAAGGTTTAGCATCATCTCCTAGCCAAAGCAGGACTCTGTGGCAGCTGCTTCTCTGTTTCTCCCATCTTTGCAGATGAAATGCAGCTTTTATTTTTTAATTTTTTTTTTTAATATCCCTGACAAACTGCTGGGCATTGCTCTCTGTATTTCCTGGCTTCTCCTATAACAAGATGTATTGGGTCTGACTGCGATAGAGTCTGTGACCACTGCAGGCTCCCTGGGATATGGAGCAGGTTCTATTTTTTGGGCAACAAAGACAACCAGGGAAACAGAATAATGAAAATGGTGTTTGCACCTATGAGGATAAACAGACATTTTCTTAAACAGATTGAAACCTCTAGCGGGTACACATGCCCTCAGCGCTCCCTTTGAGAAACTTGTTTTATTAGCAGATAGTTACATGTTGAGGTTACAGAAGGAGCATTACAGTAATGGAGTTGACATCTATATAATGGAGTTGACATTTTATTGAAAAGGAAAAAGAAAAAGTCTTAACAAACAGAATTCCCTCCCTCCCCCTTTCTTTATTTCCTTATTTTGCTATCATCAATTGCAATAAGGTGCACAAACTTTGAACAGCTGTCGGTGCTGACAATTTAATAAAATTTCATACAACAGTAGGTGCTTCAGGAATGTTAGCGGGACTAATCAGTCTGCGGTAAACTTGAACTTTGCTGAGAAATCAAGGCAATAGCTTGTTCAACAGCAAATCATAACAATTTGAATCAATTCTTGGCAGCGCACTCTTGTTATTAACTGTTACGTGCAGTCTTGGCTTCCAGTTTGTGTTAGAAGCTTTTAGCAAGAAGCTCAGCACAGGGACCTCTTCCTGGAGGACAATTCATCATTTCTAAACCAGCTAATAGATGGGCTTTGCTCTGTTGTGGCCGCTGGTTAGGCTCTGTCAGTTTTGCTTTGAATGGGGTGCAAAGAAAATTCCTTGGGCGACACTTTTATTAGAGTGGGTTTGGGATAGGAGGGGTGAAGAAGTCCATCTGGGCTTATGGAGATGAAAAAAAAAGATGCCACAGCAAGATAACTGTTAACTGGACTTAAAAAATATATATATATACATATATATATAAAAGGAATGGAAACACAAAAGCATTTTGGTCTCTGAGTTCAGGAGAAACATTTCTTGAACCTCGATCTCCAAGAGTGTATTTTGGGGATTCCCATATTAGGTCATGACAACACTTGTTCTGGGTGTAGCAAAAGGATCATTTAGGAAAAACAAAAGCTTTTGGCTCCCAAAATGCCTTTCAGAAGTAATATATTTTTAATTAAGAAAAGTTACAAGTCCCTTGGCTTCTGCCTTTCCCTCTGTACTGTAATTTAAGTAAAACATCTCTTTTTTTTTCTGCTGATAACTTGGGTTACTACAGCCCATTGACATTTGTATTTCTAATGTAATAATCAAATGATAAAATACGGAGATTACATTTGGATCAACACATTCAGTTCTTAAACCCTGAAAGTAATTATCTTTTCTCATGTACAACGAAATGAAATTATTATATTAACTGTTAGCAGCTCTATCGTCTGAATGTCAGCTGGCGGCACCACTTGCTATGTTATCTGCTGCTTTCGTAGACTTAAACCTCACAGCTGAAAACTTTTTGGGGAGCTGTGGGTGATCCCAGTTTAGGAGCCATGGCAGATGAGGTGCACAGCTCTTCCTAGAGGGTGATAATTTGCTCAAGTGTTCATGATGTGATGAGGCTCTTGGAGACTTCATGGATGAACGTTTAGCTGAGGTCTGTTTTGCTCCATTCCTGATGTCTAATGGAGAACTTTTCAGAGCTGTGCAGTTGAACTGAGCCCCTCGAGACACCCCAGGGTGCCCAAAGTGAGACTTGACCTTAGCTGGGGCTGCTTCCTGACCTGCTAAATTCAAAACCACAGTGTAGAGAAAGCCATTAAACCTTTCAAGAGCTTCTTGCAAATTCACATAAAATGGAGCGAAGGCAATTAATGGTGTGGCAAGGCTGGAGCTGTTCCCAGCAGTTGTGTGCCTGTCTGCGCTGTGCTGATGATGCAAGGACCAGTGTGTCCCCAGCCGAAGTAGAGCAAACTAAAGGACTGAGCTTAAACAAGGGTTAAAGTTCTGGCCACGTGAGGCTTGACCCTGCTGTGTGTTCCTGGGTACTCCTGTGTCTTGACAGCTTCGATGCTGCTTGGAAGCAAAAAAACTCATGGACTTTACACCATGTTTGAAATATAGGCAAGCACTGGTGTTCACCGTGGGTAAATAACCTGGACTATTTCCTGGCAAAGATGTCTTGTTTCCTGTGAGGTGGTGGTGGGAGATGAGGACCTGGCTTCACTTTTCTTGGTTGTAAGGTGATTGATCACATGTGCAGAAGTAAGAATCTGGGCTGGTTCATAATATGCTTGCTCAAACATAAGTATTTGTAAACTTATATTCTTTGTTTTTAAGGTCTGCTGTGTTTCAGCCAATGTGATTTTTGATTCCATAGCTGTGAAAACCAAGAGTGCAAATTTTATGAGAGTTTCACCACAGCATGAATCTACCCTTGGTATTTACAGTGGTACAACATGCTGTCAATGTTTTAAAATAGGACAGTGATCTGTGGAGACCTGATGCCAGGTTTCTAGAAAAGACTTCCAACACCATGTTTAATTTCCTAGAGTTGTTAAGCTGGAAATGCAAACTCTCCATCAGCAGGTCTCCATGGCCTCATAAGAGGCAGGGATAAAGATGTGAGACCTTGTTGGCACCTATGGATCTGCAGTGGTGATCAGGTCTGCTTCCATCAATGGAATGCTGTGTCAGTGCTTGCTGGGCACACAGTGGGTTCTGTCCTCAGGGGCTGCTAGGTGAGCAACTGCAGCTTGTCCTCCTCCATGGAGAAACACATCCACGGTGCCAAAATATAGGAATGATATCAATGCGACCCGGTCTGTCATGGTCCAGCTGGCATGTTGGATACCAGCATGAAAGGTTGGTGTTAACAAGACTTCACTGTTTGGATAGCTCTTCTGTGTGTTTCATCTAGATCATCCCTGGCTGCAGCTCAGTCTAAAGGTGGGACAGCAGCACTTTTATGTATTTCACAGGGGACAGCCCCAGGGGCAGCACCCTGGCCAAAGGGGCAGGTAACTCTTTATACCAAGACAAATGCCACCTTCCTTATTCTCTTCCATTATGCTGAAATTGAAATCCCTGGGTGGAGGCAGGGGGGAGAAAAGAAAAGGGAAAAAAACCCAAAAAAACAAAACCCCCCTCCAAAACAAACCACAAAACAAACAAACAAACAAAAAACCAACAAAACCAAAACCAAACAAAACCAAATACCAAAACCAGAACACCATGCGATTGCTCCTCTTGGGAGGGGCTCTCAGGTGACTGATACCCAGACCTTTGTCCAAAGGGCGCTCTGAACCCATGTAGATATTTTGAAGCAGGCAGTGGGAGACTGGATGTGCTGGGCATCTGCAAAAGCTCCCACATGGTAAAGGGATGACAGGTGCTAACTGGTCACCTGCTTCAGAATTAAGGAGAAAAGGGCTTTAGCCCTAATATTTCCTAATTTAGAGCAAGGTCTTAAAACTAGGGGAGTGCTTTCAGCACACAGCTGCTGTCCAGCACATCCTGTTGTAGGCTGTTATTTCCCAGTTTAAAATCATGCTTAAAATCCTTTGTTTTCCTGGCAAATCCACTTGGGATTCAGCTACTGCTGCTCTGCTTGCCAATCCCACACATGTTTCCCAGGGTGACCTCTCACTTCAGATGAGAAAGGGCCTTGAAGGAAGGGAGGAAAACATCTTGCTGGAGCCCAAGCTAGCGAGCACTGCCCAGCTCTCTGGGCATCTGGCTCTCCACTGGAGTCCCTGCAGAACAGGGCTCTGATCAAGGCCCACCAAGTATACTCCAGAAAGCATTTGATGCAGGGAAATTGTGTGAGTTGATAAAGAAGTCGATAACGGTGTGTGTCTGAAGTGGAACTTAAGCTAACTGCTGAAAACACTTTGAAAAGCACTGACCACAATTAAGCACTTAATCAGGAGAGAGCTGCAATTTTCTGAAGGCTCAAAGAAGAAAAATTGTCAAGTACAGATCCAGAGATATGAAGGAAAATGTTACTTTGGCAATTAAGATCCATTCTGCTCAAAGGCTGAAAATGGTATCATTGAATTACTTTTGTTGCACAGTTGATATGCTGAGTTATCTAAAATGTAAACCATTGTGACTAAAACACCACTCCATGAGTAAAACAGCTTCTGTTCAGATGTTCCTCAGCTCAGCGAATTGGCTTCTGATGGTATCTACTTTCCCTTCTTTAGAATAACATTTTTCAATTGACTCTTTTTCCTCCCCCAGGAAAATTAAGTGCTGGTTGGAAGGAGCTATGCAAGCACACCAAGGGTAAGAGGTTTTCCAGGATCTCTTATGTCTGCACATAGATGCAATGCCTACCCCAGAGCTGATGTGCAACCCCTTGAGGAAAGGTTTGGTGGTCCCATGGGAGAAGTTACCAGAGTACCTGCCCCACTGTTTCTTTGGAGGCTGGTCCATCCTCTGTCCTTCACCCAGCAGGTGGCTGTGGGTTGACTCCCCCCACCCCCCTTTATCAGGTGGGCACCCATGTAACACAATAGCAGATTCAATTGTTCAAGCCAGTGACATGGGTGGGTGAAGAAGCCAAATCTCCATCCATACGGTGCTGAGAGGTTGGAGGGGAAGCTTGGGTGTGTGCAGCCTCCTGACCCATGGTCCCTGCTGAGTTTGCAGTTAAAGGAGTGTGGTCACTATTTCCCAACAACCCTTGAGCCCCACATCGATCACAGTAAAGGAAGTGGAGCCGGTGTGGCCCATGGTGTTTCCCAGCACGTGGCTTTGGAAAGGCTGAACAGATTTGGCCTATGAGGGGGTCATCTTGCTCCATGACCTCAAATTGCACCATGGGAGGTTTAGGTTGGACATTAGTGAAGATTTATTCTCTGAAAGGGTTGTCAAGCCCTCACCCAGCCTGCCCAGGGCAGTGGTGGAGTCCTCATCTCTAATGGGGCTTCAAAGCTGTGGAAGTGTGGTGCTGAGGGATGTGGCTTAGGGGTGATCTGTCAGAGCTGGCAGAATGGTTGGTCTTGATGGTCTTTTCCAACCAAAATGATTCTATGGAAAGCTAACCTGTTTATCTTGCAGGAATCTGTCAGTGGTCTACTAGGAGGAGGGGTTCCAGCCTCTACAGGTGGCTGCAGTCAAAGTCTTAGGCTTGATTTCACATTTGAGGAATCCCTTTGGGAAGGTGGAGCCCATGCTAGGAGGAAGATGCTATCCAAAGTACTCCACAATGTTGCTGCTAGCAGGTATTGTCAGGAGGAGTCTACCTACAACCCACCTTGTCAGGAGTTTGAGACAAGACAAAGTCATGCTGCTCCAGACCTGAAGGCAACCACTGTAGCTCTCTGGCCAGCAACAGGAGAGGATGATGTGATGCCTTCAAGTGGCACCACAGTGCTGTCACAGGTAGGTCAGACACAGTCACATGTGTGTTGTGGTGGAGGACAGCACCCTGCAACTGCACTGTGCTGACATCAGAGATGTGGTAGGTGCTACCACCAGTCAGAAGAGAACTGGCTTGGAAGGACGCTGTGCTGAAATGGCCCCTGGGTGTCTGTCCTCTCCTTGTGTCACAGCCACAGCTGGAACTTGCTAATGATGGGTGCACCAGGAAAGTAGCTCTGGTAAAAAGAGGAATAAGTTCCCATTGCCCCTAGGTCACGCTGAGTTTGAAGGGCCTTGTGAGGATGGTTTTGGAAGAGCCTCAGTTTGGCAACCCAAGTGTCAGCTGGGTGTGAGTAGCAAGTCACACTGGGGACCTGGCTCCAGGACGTCAGTCAGGAGTGGTACGTAGGATTACCAGGAAGGCACATTCTTTCCACTCAGATTATTTTTCTCCTCCCTAGGGAGCTGTTGTAACAACTGAATTGTTGCACACCCAGCTCTGTTGTGTGAGTGTCTCTGCTCTTATCCTCTATAACCCCAACATGCTGATAGCAGATCTCCAACAAGTACCACTGGAAGTACTTTGTGCTGCAACTGCTGCTGTTTCCACTTATTTTACACTTGATTATAGATGATGTTGTAGAGTTTTATTGTTGGTTTCTTTTATTTTTGCATCTGTGACTTGTCAGAACTCCTTGTTACATCTCCAAGTGCTGATAGATGTGAAGCCTACATCCATCAGTCACTTCTTGTAGCTTGTCTTCCTTTAAGAGCCTGATTCAACACCTCCTGAAGTCAATGTGAGTCTTTCCATTGACTCCAGTGGGTGTCAAGTCAAGCTCTTCTTCAGGCTGAGATGGCAGCCACTGTCTTTGAATCACCATTGAGTGCTGTACACCTAGTACAACAGGACCCTTATTCATCTTGGAGCCCCAAAAAGCTATTTTAACAATGATAGGGGAAATAATCCCACACAAATTCAGATGAAACCCTTGGATCATGCCACATCTTGTGTTTTGTGTTTGTTTTATTTTTGAGGGGCATAGACAAAACAAGGATTACTACAACCACAAGTTACCTTTCTGAGTGCGGTATAGAGCGTGCATCTACATGTGTATTTTTTGTGTAGGCAATTTAGGAGGTGGGAGAAGACTCAAGTGCCATCTATGATTTAGTAAAGACTGAGAAGGTAAATAAACAGTGTGGCAAACTAGATAGTTCTGTGTCTTTTTAGCTACTCCATTGTGGTGTTCGTCTCCAAAGCTTTGTGAAGCAGCGTTATGCTAGCACAGCCCACAGAAGAGTTAAGGGTAGCTTCTATCTCCTGATGACTAGCACACCGCGGCCAGATGGAATGGTATAAATCTCTTCTTACACACAACAAAGCCAAAACAAATATTATGCAATGATTAAGTGGCAGTCCAAACAGAAGCAGACGTCTTGTGGGCTGAAACAGGAAACCTTGGGTTACAAAACTCAAGATATGTTAATTTAATTTGGTTATATATTTGATGGCTATCTGAAGTGGCCCATGAATAATTGATGGAAACTAGAAAAGCTGTTGTTTGCCTTTAAAATCAAGTTGAAGAAAGTAGAAACTGAATATTTAGGGACATAATTACTGTTTACATGGGTCATGTGAGAGATCCCCACAGCCCACTGCTGTCCCTGGTGGTGACCAGTCGCAGAAGCCGATGGAAGAGCATCTGTGGGATCTTCCCCCGGCCTGTTTTTTCATACATTAAGTAAAGATACTCGTGCTCAGTCCAGCCAAGTTATGTAAATAACTGAGTCTTTCATACTCACAGGGATGCAGCTGCAGGTTGGGTAACTCATGAATCCTCAGGACTTCATTCAGAAAGCAGCATGAGCTGCTGACCAGCTCCTGCACCACGTCACACAGTCTGTAAGCAGCCAAGCTAAAGAGATATGACAGCTTTAGCATCAGCTGTGTGACCTGTCTGGAAGCCACAGAAGGCTGCCTCCTGCCAAAACACTGGGGAACACTTGCATCCCACCCAGCTAGATCTGAAGAGTCATGTAATGTGAAGAAAAGGCTCCTGATAGGTGGTTACACCCCTCCGCTACCAGTTTTTGCAGAGTAGAGGGGAAAACTGGGGTTTGTTCATGGTTTTGGCCAGGTGTTACTGTATAGTGCTGTTCTCCTTTGCATGGGGATTGACAGAGATGTTCCTTGTTAAGGAGAGGGTTATTTTTCATCATCGTTAGAATTCTAATATGCTCTACAGGCTTTGAGAAAAGTGCTTTGAAGATGGATATGGGTGGTGGTGGTGGGTAAACATACATAGATAATCCTCATCCTGAGAAGGTTGCTTATCCTGCTTTTGTGATGCCAAGAGTCATGGAGAGAGACAGAGTTGCACCAGTGCAGCCACAGTCAAGAAACCACCTCATTAGGGTGAAGCTAAGCCCTGCTCTGCTTTGCTCTTAGTCTGGAGGAGGAATAACAAAGTTCTTCAGCTCCTCTTTGGCTGAGGTGGAACAGGGACCTCCCAAAACCCAGGTAGGTGCTACTTTCTGCATTTCCTTCATCATGAGACTAAGTTGCTTCTCATGTTTTGCATAGCCAAGTGTCTCTTCAGAAGATGCAATGACCTAAACAGCGTAGTTTGTGCTACTGAAAACCAGGTCCTTCAAACTTTCAAACACTTTGTTTCAAATATATGAAAAAACCCATGTTTGCTTCAGTTTCTGAAGTACATTAATATTTATGTCATGTGAAACACCCAAATAATGACCACATGAGTGAGCACTGTGTTGGTGGAGCTACACTTAACCTCATGAACTCTTCTTAGTCTGAGCTGGTCCTGGATCCCCAACCAGCAGCACCAGCACCTGCCACCAGCCCTGTCTCGCATGTTGTCACTTTACTGGCAGCACAAAACCAGCTCCTGGCCAGGCACATTCCCCCTGCCTGATGAAGGATGTTTGGCAAATAAGTCCTGACTGGTGTAGGTGGTGAATAGGATTTAAAGGTAAGAAGGCAGCTTGAACCCAGTGGAAAGCTGGAGATGTGACAAGGGGCAGATGTCAGCACTTTACCTGAAGAATTAAAGAAAGTGTGGCATATTTTCCTCATGGTGATGCTACATTGCTCAGGTGCAGAGCATCATCGTGACCGAAGGCTATGCATCCTTATTCACCAAGGAGAGGGCTGAAATGAAAAGGATCACCTGGCAGTGACCTCTTGCTTTGTAAGAGGTAGCAAACAAGATGAAGGTAGAACAGGGAAGATGGGTAAACAGTCATTCTTAAAATAAAATAAACATCATACTTCTATTTATCTGGGTCTTTGAAGGCGCACAATAACCAAAGGCGCAGGGGTAGGGCAGAAAGCATTATTTACTGCAGGAAGCGATCATGAATTATACAGCAAGTTGTCCAGGAGCTCCTCCGGAGCTATGACCTAGGGTGGTTTGTGAAGAAGGGAGCATGTTTGTAGCACTTTGATCTTGGCAAAGCAAGTGTTGCACCCCACAGGCTCTAATGGAGAGATGCTGGTTTCCACTAGCTGAAGATCTGACCTTGGTAGTAACTGAGAGGTAAAAGCAAGTAGATGGAGAACAAAAGCCTATCTTTAGCATACTTTAAAGTCCTTAACCCAGATACAAAGCTTGGCTATAAATGAAAAGGCAGCCCAAGAATTTTAGGTTAAGCCAAACAAAATTGATTGATTATGGGGAAAAAGTCTTACCTTGTTTAATGCCAAGCCTCAGCTTTACATCTGAGCTGGAAGGGGGATAATGTTTAACAGTGGTTACTCTTAGGTTCCTATTTTAACAGTTGCACAATGATTTTAGCTGAATGGTAAGCCCTGAATAATTTGGAGGGGGTCGTGAGTGGTAAAAAACCTGATATCTTAGGCCAGATGGCTTAAAACATGTCACTGAATTGATTTAATCATTTACAGATACTGGAGTGTCAAAAAAAAAAAAAAAAAAAAAAAAAAAGAAGGAAAAAAAACCCCAAAGTTTTCCAAAGGCAAAAGCATTAATGAGGTTGACTGGTGTCTTCAGACTTTGGTGGGCTTTGGCATCAGCAGGAAATGGACCCACACATACCAGTATAGATGGAGCTTGATCTTCACATGTTGTTGGCTGAAGTATTTACCCAGAGCTGAAACACCACTGTCATAATCCTTTTCTCCTTTAAATCCCTTATGAAAGCTTATACTCATGCTGAAGACAGTAAGGTCATGACTTTGTGATCCTAGGTACCAGCTGGCAATTGCTAATTTGCTACTAATTTGTTCCACAGTGAGTTTGGACACACCAAATTTTGACCGGGTCTCTGTTAGAGTGGACCACATGGCACTGAGGCTGCAGTTTAATAATCAGGTTATTATTATTTGCAGGTTGCAAACACAAAAGCACTTGGTTCCAGGACAAAAAAATAATCCTGAATGTCCTGGACTGCAAAAAGGTAAAATTACTTTCAGTATTACCATTTTAGATTATTTTGTAATCTATCTTCATGGATTTATTTGTCACAAGTCTTTATATTGGGGGTGTCATAGTTACTCTATATGTGCAGTGCCCAGCACAAAATGCCCAGAGTGGTCACATGCCTCTGGTACAGAGTGGGCGGCCATACCTTCTTCGCTTCTCCCTCCCTCCTCATCTTAACCAGCTTGATTTGTTCTTTCTTAGCTCTGGGTTGAGGTTTATTTTTGCCTCAATCTTAAACACTTACCATATGAGAGCCAAAATACAAAAAAACTGCAATGTTTCGGTTGCTGGTTTTTTTCCATAACATGGAGTTTTAAGTGGCCTCACTTGAGAGGGACAAATCAAGTGGTCTTCTGAAAAATGCAGCAAACAACTGCCATCCAAAGTCACTGTTAATGATAACACTGAATTCTCTTTTGTAGTAGATTTTCACCCAGCTGTTACCTAACTCTGAAGGGGACCATCAAAGGCAAGTTCCACGTTTACCCATTGCTTCAAAAAGCACCCCATAAGCTATAAGTGAGTCTTTCTTTTCACCATTAAATTCTTTGCCTTTGGAAATCAGCGGTAAGTGTTGTATGAACCTAATTTATTTTCATCCTGGCTGAAATGCTCCTAGGGTGGGAGCAAATGAATGAGATGTCCAGCACTGCCAGCACTCCTGGACTTGCCTTTCTTAGATGTGGATGTAAATTTAGATTGTTGGTGGCCATGACAGATGAGCGTGTGAAGGTAGCATCAGTGGAGCAGAGGATCTGTGAGTGTGGAACGGATGGTGATTAATGGACAATGCCATTTTCCTCTTTCTCAGCCTATTTGATGGGTTTGAGGACACCCTTCCTACCTGGATGGGTGTGCTTGACTCTTCGGGGACTTTCGTGATCAGAGTCAAGCATGGTGATGAGGGGTGAGCTAGCCGTGCTGGCCAGTGTCCTCTTTCCACTGACTGTTACACCCAGGAGATGTGTTGAAGGAAGGGGGACATCTCAGTTCTGCAAAACCTGATCTGGTTTCTGCCAAAGCCAGGGCTCCTCCAAGCATCTCCAACAGTTTAGCAGAAGATGCTGAAGATGTTTTTACCTGGTGTGCATGTGTAAGCCAGAAGGGAGGGGCTGGTGTGACATTCCCTTGATCTGGGCTCTGTGACAACCTCTAAAAATCACCAGTAATTCCTTTTCCTTCATCACCTCTCATCATGGTACCTGAGGGTGAATGTGGTGGGTCTGACACGTAGCTGCTGCCTCTCTCCATCTGGGAGGAAGGCAGTGTGGAAATTCCAAAAATGTTTGCATATAAGTAGTGCATGCTGAGCTCTGCATATGTCTCAGCAAAGGCAATGTCTCCTCTCACTTCTAGGGCAAAGTAAGGTCAGGTTAGAAGTCACTCATATATAAATGAGTCTTCCCAAGTTTATACTCATCTCAGTCAAGGGGCTACAATATACTTTGAACTGGGCTCGTATGGCTGTTGCTGGCTTGTGTGATGAATATACGTTGGGAAAAATAACCTCAAGGGTTGCTTTGCTGCAGCTATTGTTTTGAAAGCACATTCTGGGATGATTCCTGATGTATTTTCTGAACTGAGGGTGTTCCTGCTCATGTGTAGGTTGTGAAAGTAAAGCTGCATCATGAGCTGGACTTTGTCCACCACTGAAGCGATAGCAAAAGCGTAAAGGGGAGGAAGAGGAATAAGCAAAACCAAGGCCATGAGCCTCCTTCTCTGACACATGGGAGGAGTTCTCTCCTGTGGCATTGTAGGCACCTCTTCTGTCCCACACCATTCCTGTCACATCCCTCATTTGCATTGTTATCCCTGGGGAGCAGCATTGCACCCCTTAGCTTGCTGAACATGGAGCAGGGTAGGTCATGATGCACAAAAGAGTGCTGGGAAAGTGTTTTGCCCTATGAGATGTGGTGCTGAGTCCTCCCTGGTGTAGCAGAGGATGAAGACTGGGCTGAGTCTTGGACAGAGGACATAAGGGCTTTAAGGACATTTTTTATCAGAAGTATATTGAAGCTGCATTACTTAGTGTGATCTTAGGTAACAAATCATGAGTGTTTTTATTTTTTTTTAGGAGTCAGTGACTTTCAGGCTTTTGAGGTACAACTTTAACTGAAGATTTGGACAAGAAATGTCTGAATAAGAAAATAGCTGGGAAGCTCCATGACTGGGCAAGTTTTCCAGGAAGACTTTTTCATCTTGGAGAACAGAAAATGAACTTTCTTCCTGCAAATGCCTCTTTCCTACAAGATATGTACAACACATTCCACAGCCCGTGGGGAGAGAGAAGTTCTTGTGCGCTGTTTGCAATCTGCACGTCTCCATCCACCTTGGTGACTGCACAGCAATGGGTCTGGGGACACAGCGCCTGCCACCACCTTGGTGATTGCACTGAAACAGTGCTCTGGTAACCTGGGGAAGAGGCAGAGACTCCTGGCAGTGTGGTGCTGTAGAACATGATGTTCCCAGAAATCATCACAAGTACCACTTAGTTTACCAGTATAGATATAGCCTTAGATGCTAAAAGGATTCCACACAAATACTTTTTAAGGAAAGAACAGTTTTAAGAGTTGAAATAGTTCGGGCTGTTCGACCAGCCACAAGCTGCGGTGGTGATAATGCGATTTTACACAATTTATTCTGAGTGCTTTGCAGTTTTTAATCTCATGGGTAACTTTCTCCCTGAAATGGTGTTAAACCCCATGAAACACAGGAGATCTCTGCAGAAAGGAGGGACAATAAGTGAATCTGCAACAATTCCAGGCAAGTTGCCCTGAGCTCTCAAATTTTTACACCACAGTTTGAATGTTCTCTACTGACAACATTGACATGATTACTAGAAGTTAAATCACAAATATGGAACTGGAGCTCATTATATCCACCCTACTTACCTCAAACTGCTTAAAGTTTATTTGTGTAAAACAATAAAATACATTAAAATGGAGATGTGGTAACTTGTCTTTTAAATTTATTTTTAAAATAATTTGTCAGGTTGGCATGCCAGTATGCTCCTGTAGTGCCTCAAGGAAGCTGCCTTTTGATGCTCATCTTTTGTCCATGGGACAGACTTTAATTTTTGTGGTTGACCATGGAGTGCGGTCAGCCTTGGGAACTTGCACCAGGGAAGGATGCTGCACCCCAACTAGAACCCACTCTTCAAGCAAAAATCCTTTATTTTCCAACCAAAGGTGTTTGTCCTTTGCACCTGGAGCATCCCAGAGGTTCTGAAACTGCAGGTCATGCAAATGTTTGGCAAGGGGACCAACCTGTCCCAGTCATGGGTATGGCCAGGGAAGAAGGAGGGGGTTGCTGCCATTAGTCCCTCCTGTCCAGCCCCTTGAGTCAGGTGGTGTGGGCAACATGAAGAAACCTGGGGCTATGAGCTGGTGTTGAAAGTGCCTCTGAAGTCTCTTGTGTTGGGAGGTGGGGTGACAGCTACCCCTCAGGTAAGGTCTGAGCACCTGGGAGTGGCAGAAGAATGACTGCTTGAGGGCTGCCCCAGGTGAGTGATATCTGTCTGTGAAGACACCACAGTGGCTGTGCAAGGTGGCTGGGTGGGGAGAGAGCACCTCCCATGGGTGACTGGACAGTCAGGTCTTCAGCCCAACAACCCCAACACACACACACAAAAAAAAAAAACCCACAAAACCAAACAGAATTGTTGGTTCCTTTATAAATAAAAGTATCATTAACTAATGATAGTGGGCAAAACCCAGGAAATTTGCTGTTACTGGATGGTGAATCTGACGAATTAAAGACTTACTGTTTACTGAATTAAATGGAAAATTTAGTGCTGCATCACCTCATGAAAAATAAGTACAGAGTGAATAAAAACAGATCTTTCTGGGTCTGGAAACAGGTTCTCTCTTAGACAAGAGGTGGAGATCTCTCTGGGTTGGGGAGTGCTTGTTGTGCTGCACTTTAGAGGACAGCAGACCAGCTCTGGCTGTGCCCCAGTGGGGCTGTAGTCTGCTGGTGGGCAGTACCAGGCCATTATTCTCAACAGTTTATTGTAGTGAGGGCTGTATCTGTTTCTCCTGAACTGTTTCTTAAGGGTGTCAGCCTGGGGAGGTCACTATAAGGGGGAGTGAGCACCACAACACTGCTCTCAGGAATAAGATCTGATGTTTTCCCAGAATTTAATTTTTAGGACCCCTTTGTGACATATCTTGCTGTGAGCTTTAACCTGCTGCTCATATACTTTGAAATGCCAGAAGTGGGGACAAACACAGAGCTAAGACACATGTTGATACAAAAATGGGAGTACTGATGTTCTTCTAAAGCTTATTTTGGCTAACACCACAAACTGAATAGCACAGGGAAGAAAAACACTCAGCTGAGCAGCCCTGTAGCTATTGCCCAGTGTGGTGGACAGACCTGCCAAAGGCGTAGCAAGAGCAGACAGAGGCTACCATTTCTTTGGCCTTTCCCAAAGCACTTTTGAATTGGATCATTTGAGAAAAGGCATGTCCTTAAGCACCTACCTTGCATGCTTTAGTGCCTTACAACCTTTGAGGGTGCCCCCAGTGTGTTCAAAAGCCATAAGGCAGCAGTAGACATCCCCAGGGCTGCCAAGGCTCTGATTTCATGCAGAGGTGAAAAGAGATGAAGTGCTGGGAGGAAACTACGCATGTGCTATCACTCCATCTCTGCCTCTCTGAAATGCTGTGGTATCCTCACTGCTTGGTTGGTTTGTTCTTCAGGTGTGGTTGATACTCATAATTATATGGAACAGGTGAATGCTTTGCACCAAACCCTACCTAGGACTTTGATAGGCACTTGTTTGCTGGAAAGATAGGTTTCTAGAGCTGAAGGAGCTGCTCGGAGCAAAAGGTGCTGCAATACCACCAGCATGGGTACCAGGAATCCCCACTTCTGTGGTGCCTTGCCTCAGGTAAGGATTACAGGACAGATATTTAATCTGAAAATGACTTCCCACTTTGAGCTCTATGCTATATTTCAAAGTGGAGGCTTGGGACCTATTGGTGTAGGCCAAAGGTGCTCCCTCCTCTAGCAGGGAGGGCTAGGATGCTGATGGGACCACCTCTCATCAATCCCTGAAGTGCTCCCCATCCATTCCACTGGTCACTCCTGCCCTCTCCATGTCAACGCGTGGGTTTGAGGGGCCCTTCCCCCGAAGGTACGCTGTGAGCAGGCTCCCGGCCGCGACTGTAACTCCTCCGGGGGCAGGGGAAGCCGGGAGTCGAAGCGGGGGGAATGTCCCAGGGGAAGCCCCGACGGCGCGTCCCTTATCCGGCAGCGCCGCCCTGCGGCAGCCCCGCCGGGGAGGAGCTGGAGGGGGGGGTCGGGGGCCGGTGCCCACCGTCTCGGGTCCCCCGGGTTCCCCCCCCCCCACCCAGGTTCCCGGGCTCGCTCCCGCCTGTTTCAT
>JAAGNO010030105.1:0-28177 GCA_033439905.1 Ceryle rudis | reverse complement strand
CACACCCCCCTTGCACACACACCCCACACACACAATGCACGAGTCCTCCATCTTGCCAGCAGCCCCTGCTCGGCTCGGGAGAAGGGGGGAGGAGGAGAAGGTGGTTCTCCATTTTAGCTCGCCGAGCACTGGGCCCAGCCTGCCCGCGGCCGGCTCTTGCGAGGAGGAACGGGGCTCCGGGCGGGCAGCGGGGGCCGCTTTCGGCGCCCTCTCGCTCTCTCACTCGCGCTCCCGCTCGCGTCCCCCCTCCCCGCCGAGGCGCGCTGGGAAGGGGGGGTGGGGAAGCGGGGGGCTGGAGTGTTTTCGCGGCTCGGCCCCGCCGTCCTCCATCTTGGCTGCGCGGAGTCCCTGTGGCCAGCCGGCCTAGCGCCCCGCACCGTCCTCGCAGGCTCGGGGGCCGCGGGCCCCGTCCCGGCCTCTCTCCGCAGCCACGCACCGCGATTCCGAGTTCCCCCTCCAAACTTCCAGAAGCTTCGCCGCCATTTTCTAACTTACCTTGCCCAGTGTCGGCGTAGGCAGCGAGGAGGCCCAAGGCTCGTAGCTCCGCTCCTATATCCCCGGCCCGGCTGCCGGTCGCGCGCCCGGCCCGGCCCGGCTCGGAGACTTGGCCGCGGAGGGGGGGTCTGGGGAGGGCGCGGGGCGCGGGCAGGTTATTTAATTTGGCGGCGGCGCTGGGGATTGTTTGGGGTGTTCGCTGCTCGGCGGCTCGCGAGCGACTGGAGGGCGCAGGCGCCACCTGGCGGCCACCCAGCGAGCCCCGCTCTCCTGGGCGTGGGGCGACACCTGCCGGCCGCCCGCGGCGGGGCCGCGCCGAGCGGGGTAAACAAGGTGCCGCGCATGCGCGCCGCCCGGCCTCTCCCCCTCCGGCTCGCGAGCGCGGGGCGGGGCCCGACCCGACCCGGCCGAGGCGGCGGGAGCGAGGCTGCCTGAGGCGCGGGGCGGCCCGGCCCGGCCGGGTTGGGCCCCTGAGGGGCTGCCCGAGGAGGCCCGAGAGCGCCTCAGAAACCTGATGGTCGTTGTTTATAAATAACGTTGTTCTAGGGGGTCGTCTTTGTCTTTGCAGCTAACTATATTCTATTTAAGGCTTATAAAATAGCGAGGAACCTCTGGAGGTTAGCCCGGCCCACCCACCTCCTCGAAGGAGGCGTGTTTAATGCGCGCCTGCCTATTTACTGGACGTCAGTTTGAGCCTCGTCTGAGGGAAGGTTGTTGGTTTTTTGAAATAAGAAGTTGACTGGAAGCTTTCTCCTCTTTTGTAGTGTACTGCACGCCACGAGACCAGTGCATACAACGCAGCAGCGTTTGGCTCCTTTGCCACCTCTGCCTGAGAAAGGAGGAGAAGTGCGTCACGGTTTGATCCCTGAGGAGTTTTTCCAGTTTCTTTATCCCAAAACAGGAGTCACAGGTTAATATATGCTTTTACTCTTTAAAAAAGATGCATATTTAGTTACGTTTGCTGAGTTCTGTCCACCTCTTCTGGCTGCTGAATAGGTAAAATATTAGGAAAAACTACGTTTTGCGTATGTAGGGGAGGTTGTGAAGGCTGAGCTGGCTGGAAGCACCTGGGCTCCAAATACAGGCTAAAACCATCTCATGAGCTTGATCTTGTAAGAAGACTTATTTGCGTGCTGACCCTCAGCACCTTTAACCAGAGGTTTTTGCTCGTTCCTGAACGAGCAGAAGCAGCAGGTCTCTCAAAGGTGCAAGGTGTTTCCCCTCCTGGCCCCTTCCCCTGGGTGCTGTTGGCTTTCTACTTGTCGTGGTGAAAAGAATGCTTCCTGCTCTTCTCGTAGGCCTTCAGCCGGCTGCCTCTTGGGCATCTGACTTGAGCGACCCTCTTTATGCTTTGTACAAATAAAGCTGCTTTGTTTTGGTTTGTTTTTCTTTTAGGGCCTTACATGTTGGGAACGGGACTCCTGCTTTATTTTCTCTCTAAGGAAATCTACGTAGTTAACCACGAGACAGTTGCAGCCGCCTGCATATTATCCATCATCATTTACGGCATAAAAAAATACGGGGCTGATGTAGCAGCTTTTGCTGACAAACTTAATGAGGTAACAAGAGAAACCATCATCTGAGTGTGTAGCAGTTGATAACTGTTTTATCTGTTTAAGCGTGTAAAAGATTACTGTGCCCAGGCTGTTAGAAGCATCTGTAATGGCTTCGGAATGGCGTTTAAATAAGGTGTGGGTTAGATCTGAGCTTGGTATTGGTGCAGGACTTTTCAAAAAGAAAGCACCTTATGCCAGAAGATTATTTTTCTTTAAAGCAGGACTGATTGTGAACCCTGATTCGTCTCTCTTGCCGTCCTTTGGCCTCAACCCTGGCACTGCCCGGTTTACGCAGACTTCTCTGAAGTCTTAATGCGGAATTAATTACAGATCGGCTGTGTTCCTTGCATTTTCCTTTCATTCTGAAGCATAGTTTCTGTTACTTCTTTCAGGAGAAGGTTGCTAATGCTTTAGCTGTGAAAAACGCGGCTATTAAAGGTCTGGAGACTGCTATTGAAGAGGAGAAGAAGGAGCAGTGGCGGGTTGAAGGCCGCAGTTTCCTCTTTGACGCCAAGCGGGTACGTGGCTCCAGCTCTGCTCCTCCACTGCAGCCTCCCCTGCCTCTCCTGGGTGCCTCTTCAGTTGCCAACGAGTAACAAATCGTTGCCCCCTCTGGATGCTGCAGAGCGGGCCAGTTCCACCGCCTGATCCAGTGCCTTCTGCCGGGGAACCTGTTTTGTGTTCTCGCCGAACGTTAACCCTTTGGTTTTCTCTTCTGTGTCTAGAACAACGTTGCAATGTTGCTGGAGACTAATTATCGAGAAAGGTTAATGACGGTGTACAACGAGGTCAAGAAGAGGCTGGACTACCAGGTGGCCCTGCAGAATTTAAAGCGTCAGAAAGAACAAGATCACATGATTCAGTGGGTGGAGAAAAATGTTGTGCAGAGCATCACACCCCAGCAGGTACCCGCTTTCGTTTGATCTGCTTTATGTTTTGGTCTTTACTGTCCAGTGATTCTGGTTTGAGCCAGAAGATGACAGCTCATCTTTGGGGGACTTCTGAATGCGGCTGCAGCGTGTCCCTGCTGCTGTGTGAGAGCTGACAAGCCCAGTTACTAGGTATCGGATACTGGTGGTGCTGGTGGTTTAAGCTGGAGTTGAGCGTGGCGGTGGTTGTTGCGGCACAGAGCTAAGCTTGTGCTAAGGGGCGTAGCTGACGGCTCAGACAACTCGCCTCTCAAGGTCTCTGTAAGGCCGTGGCCGCTGAGGATCTGTAGGTGGGCTCTAGGTGTCCGTCCTGTCCAGGAATGAAGCTGGGAACCAGCAAACGCGTTCCCAGCGGCGCTGGGCAGGTGCCCCCCCCACGGGACGTTGTTTGTGTTCGCGTTTCTGACTCCAGGCGCTGTAGTTTATCCCTTTTCATCACTAGAAAGCCCGTGCTGCTTCTTTAAATGTCTTTCGTAAAGTCTTCTTTCTGAAAGCTGTTTTCCTTCCTTTTGCAGCAGAAGGAGAGCATCACGAAGTGCATTTTGGACCTGAAGGCGTTATCGAAGAGCGCGCAGGTGGCCGTGTAGCCGCTGCTGGCGCCCCTGACACGCGTCCCCTTACTTACTGTCGGAAACTATGATTCTAAAATGTCATTAAACAAACCAACCAGCCACCTGCTCCGCTGTCTTTCACTAGCGACAGTAATTTCCCTTTTGTGCCTGAAGTAGCTCCATTCGTCACGTAAACCACGACAGTTTAGAGCGGGGATTACTTGCAACCACAGCATGTGTGATTCTGTTTGGTTCCCTCTTTGCTCGCGAGCGCCTCCAGAAATACAGAACTTCACGCTGAAAAGCTCTGGTGCTAAGACAGCGATCAGGTTTTGGTTTAGAATTGGTTGTGATAAAAACCTACTAATTGTAGACAGGCTGTAACCCCAGAGTGCGGTGCTCCCGCGCGCCTCTCCTGCTGCGGGGGGCGGTGCTCGGGGTGGATGGCTTCGCTTTACAAAGTTACTGGAAAAAAAAAAAAAAAAGAAACCCTTTCATAATAAAGCCTCAAATAGTGATGAAAGAGTCTTCCTATTCTGTGGGAGAGGATGTAGCTGCAGGAAACTTACCACAACCTACCAGAAAACTTCGCTGCAGCAGAACTTGCCAGTATCCAAATGGTGAAACGGACAAGTTAGAGAGGGTGGGTTTTTTTTCTGCATTTTCAAGGAAGGAAAGAAAAAAAAGCTGCTTTTTTTTTTGTGTGTGTACGAAGGAAACTAGAATTACATGTGTTAAAATAATACACAGCATCAGCCTTTTCTTTTTCTAGGAAACTTTTTCTCTGAAGGCTTTCGTTACATCTCAAATGTCCCAGCTGAGGGATGCGCTTACCTGTGTGTGGCCTCATCCTTCCTGTGCTGGGAGGTGATTTAGAGGGACGTGGGTGAGCAGAGCAGGCCGTGCTTACACACCCCTCTCATCTGGATTGCTACTCCAGCAGGAAAATCCTTATTTTAGCAGAGTTGGTAAAGTAGCACAGTCTCCTACGCTTTTCAATACAACAGTTCAGCAAAAAAAAGCGTTCTTTAGAGGTAAGAACCTTACTCAAAAGTAAGCTAACTTCAGCTGACGAGGCCTGACTTTATTTTGTGTTTTTAGATGAGCTGTTCCTAAGAATGCAGGTGTTTCACAGTTTCCTGTTGTGTTTTGGGTTTTTTTTTTTTTGTTGTTGGCTTTTTTTTTTTTAATACAAAAAGTGAAGTTGCCCAACTTCCACATTTGTGTAACCCCACCTTTGAATGACTTGAGCTTTAACTAGTTTGACAGAGAATCTTCTGGCAAAGCAAGCAGTTAAACCGCTGCGGGAGTTCTCCACAGCAGGGCGGCAGCGCAGGTAAGACAGAGCCGTACCAGTTACCGTCCTTACTTTTATTACTGCAAACACAACGCGCTTTTAGACTCGGGGCAGGAAACTGGGAGCTTTTAACTGGTTTGCTGCTCTGGAATTTAGGCAGCGATGGGCATGGAGCAGGAGAAGATGATGGCAGCAGAGAAGAGGATGTTCCTTTCGTGCTGTTGTCAGCAGCGCTTTCGTGTAACTTGCGGTGCGCAGTTTGTGAGCCACGCGGTGAGAAAGAGCCCTGGCAGGAATTTTCTAGCGGCCTGGTGTTTCCCTGCCTTTAAGATTCCACCCCCAAATTTGAGAAGAAAGTTACTGTTCCTTCTTCGGTGGAAAAAGTCAATGTCCCTTGAGAAAGAGAAGCTTAAAGGGGCCTTTTTTTTTTTTTTTTTCAAAGCTGCTTCTGATTGGATTTTCTGATGAAACTAAATCTCTGAAATGTTTCTAAGTTCATTCTGTTCTACCTGCTGTGAAAATGATGCCGTGGGTGCTTTTTTACTTATTAAAAGCCCTCCGTCCTTTTGCAAGGAGGCAGCGTAGCGAACGTGCTCGAGCGTGCACGGGAACAGGCCCTTGGGAAGCGGGATTTGTGCCGAGCAATCGCCGGGTTCGCTGCTGTGGCTTTGTGCTCCTTGTGTAAAACGTCTGAAAAATGGATACGAACTGAAGTCGAGTCTGCGGGTTACGAGAGGGTGCCCGGTCTGCTTTGCTCTAGCGTGTACGGTGTACATGTATGTATAGAAATATAACTTCTTTCTCCCCTCCCCTCCTTTTAGCTTCTCGTGCTGTTCGTTAGTGTTTGGAGAGAATGGGAGGTGGTTCCTCAAAACGAAATGAAGGTATTCTCTTCTTTAAGGAATTTTCTTTGATGCCATATCCTCGACCAAATCAATTCTCTCCTGACTTAGGAAGGGCTGCCGGGGGATGGCTTAGCAGGAGGTGTACCCGCATGGGGAAGAACCACGTGGCTGCCACCAGCTGCTGTGGGACAGGAGTCACATGAATAACGAAAATTTTCCGTCAGGTGTTTCCCCTTTCAGCCCTCTGGTAGACAAATGCTGTACCTACAGTAACACTTGAACGTGCCTCTGGGTAGTTCTTGTTGCTTGTAATGTTTCTGGAGAAATGAACATGTTTAAAACTAGGTTTTGATATTTATTTTTTTCTATTCACTTCCAGTTATACCAAAACCCATTTCCACTACTGTCACTGTACCTACCCCTGTACCTACCACTGTCTGTACCCCTGTGCCTACCCCTGTACATACCTCTGCGGCTAACTTCAAAGCTTCAGAAGTCAACTGCTGGATTGATAAGTGAGTGTTCCACCTTCATTTCCTGACTTCAAACAGTTCCATGAGACCACAGACGACTCCCGTAAGGGAGGAGTTATTTGTAATGTGTTTTATGTCTTGGGTTTTTAAAAGGTTGCTTAGAGTTTCCTAGGCTCTGCACCAGATATTGAATCCATAGTGATGCTTAATGCAGATACACACCTTTTAATCTCGTGGGGCTTGAGATAAATGATATATTACTTTCCATAAAGTTGGATGAATTTTAGCACTATTGATTCTTCAACACCTCTGTTAAAACCAGGGATCCTGACTCTCTTTTTCTGTGTACTGACAGCCATGAAATACTCTACATATTGCTAGCCTTAATCTCTGGCATCCTGCTGACTGTTCTGGTCTTTGCATTCATCTACCTCTTCAGAAAAAGTAAGTGGCACCATACGGGGAATAGCAACAGCGTGATGATCCAAGCCTTGTGCTGCACATCTTCACGTGGATGGCGCCAAGCTCCATGCTCTCTGAGCTGCCTCTGACAGCACTAGGGCTTCAGATTATGTCTCTCTTGAATAGTCAGTGGCTTGATGCACAGTCATTCCTGGCCGTAACTCCTCATGAACCACCCCAGGGACTGTTTTCACAGAAGAATTAAGTTTAGCGCTGATGAGTTGTGGTTTGGTTTCTTGCTTGCAGTTGTTTAGGTTTTGGGTTGGGTTTTTTGTTTTTTTTTTTGTCCTAACATTGGCCACAAAGATTTCTCCCCAAATCTACCCATCACTTTTCTCCTGGCCGCTTCCAGTGGATGAGCAGGGACTTGGGCTACCCTCCTGCCTGGGCTTGCAGTGAAGGTTTGTGACAGATCTTACAAGCCACACGCTCTGTGGTGCCTCTCCGTCACCCTGCTCTCAAGCCGCTTCTGCTGCTGTCTTCAACCACAGTGCAGACAGCTGAGACTGGTGTCCCTCCTTCCTAGAGTGTAGGCGATCCCACCAGCATTTACAAGGGCAAGCTCCCTTCCAGACAGTGGCTGAGGAATCCGAGAAGAGCATCCAGGTAAAGGTCGCACTGATTATATCTCATACTTCATGCAGAGACTTCAGATTCTGGATAGAATGGTAAATATTGACTGGGGGGAGTGGGGAGAAGCGAGGTTTGCTCTTGTAAGACTCAGCTGTTGGTTGACAGTTCTTTTGACTAAGGAAAAGTACTTTTGAGGCTCCAGCCTGTGTTCATAGCGGTGCGGGGAGTTACCTGAGGAGATACCTGGACAGCAGGAGAAAAGATACTCCTTCTGTCGTTGCAGAGCTCAGAAACCATACTCCCCACACGTATCGAGGACTCTGGGGCTTAACTAAACCACTGATTAGGCAGGTCAGGGGAAAAGTGGTAGTAAAGGGCAAGCACTCCGGCATTTTTTTTTTCCACAATACTGATTCTTCAGAAGCCCCTAATGCAGAGTTGACCCAGGATCCTCAGACAGACTTACAACTGGTCTGATCCAGCACAGCATTTACTCCTTTCCCTCGTGCAGGGTTACAGACTGCAGCTGCTTATGGGGTGTAGTGTTGAGGGCAAAGTGAAGGCAGGAAATGCCTGCTGAGATGCGACACTTGCACGCTCTAACGGCTGCGGCTTCCATCCCCAGAATGAGGTTGCCTACACCACTCTGGTCTTCCAGCGGAGTCGGGCACCTGTGGCTGTGTGAGGATGAGGTTTCTACTGAAATGAAGACACTTGTACTTTCTGAACATCAAATGCTACCGGAATGTAGTGCTCTGAGAAATGCCAACCCTGCCATACGTAACATCAGCTCATGTTATAGTTATAAGGGGACACTAAGGTCTCCTATTCCAAACCTGCCAACAGTGGTGGACAAACTGCTTTTTATACCATATTTCCTCATCTGGAGAAACGTCACTTGGAAAGTTGCCGTGTGTGTGTTTGCTATTGCTCTGACCTACCAAAGAGAACTGAAAAACGGAAACATTGCTCTGCGTCTATTCATGTCCGTGCCCTTATGTTTCCCTTTTCCTGTCCCTGGCCAGAGTATTTTTCTTGATTTTTTTTTTTTTTTTTTATTTTATTAATTTTTTTTTTAATTGCCAGGTTCTCTGATTAGTTATTTGCTGCTTATTGAAGTCATGATAATGCAATGTTTGTATGCAAACGCCTACTTCCTGATTGGGTCACATAAAGAAATGTGCAATCACAGTGTGACAGTCAGAATGTTTCAAAATGCTCATTCACGTGTTATTGCTGCCAACAGTCTTGTAAATGCATTGAAAAAAAGATTAAAATCGTCCCCTTTTCATAAAGTGGGGAATAAGTTACCACTAGGGACTCAGGAGCCACAGAGAAGCTTCTCTGTACACCCCTGTGCCCACGGAACGGAGGTTTGCTGGCCAGGTACAGGGATCTCCAGCTGCTCAACGCTTCTCCTGCAAGGTGGAATCAGAGCCAAGCTTCCTGCGACCTCAATCCCCCGAGCTCAGGAGCCTCCTTGTTTCTGGTCACCAGAGAGTCAGGTTCTCACAGGTATTTCTCTTTTCTGAAAACACTGATGTTTGCACGCGTGGTTTTGCGGATGCCTCTCTCGAGGAATCCCTTGGGTAGGACAAGGGTCCTGCAGCCTCCGTGTGCTGCAGCTGAAGGCAGCGAGGCTGCTCCACCCGAGAGAGGCTCCACGGGCGAGGGTGGAAGTGCCACCGGATGGCAGCACAAAGCCACGGATGGACATCTGGATTAGCTCAGCCTGGATGTGCTGCTGCCTTTGGTGTCTCCAACAGCAGTGAGCAGAGCAGGGCTTCCCCCTTGGCCGGCTCTTTGGGCTGTCCTGCCTTTGGGACTGCAAAAGCTGGTGGAAGTCTGGGGACCACTGAGAAGCAGGTGCACAAACTCCACAAGTTCTGATGTCTGGCTTGAGAGGCGTTGTGGGTAAGGCCATTTACAGGGCCAGGAGGAGACGTTACGGTCTTTGTTTTGTTGTTATCTGCTCTCGGCTCGGTCACGGCAGTTTCTTCAAGCACTACTTAATAGAGAAAACACCGTGTTACTCCTTAAACTGTGCAGCTGCCAAGATGTTCGTGAGGGTTGATTGTGGTTTGTGCACTTTGTTGTGGTTGTTTAAAATGAATAATGCTGTTACTTTGCTGTGTGACAGCAACTGAGAAATAAGAAGGTCTGAAAATTTACCTGGCTTGCACAATGTCACTTCCCTGTTCCAACAAGAACGCTGCCTGCCTGTGTCAGAGCCTGGATTAGAAGCGCAAGAAAAGGTGACTTACCACAGGTTGTGGGGTTTTTACCCCCACTCTGAGACCACCTCAGGGCTGTCGGGATTTTCGTGTAAATGTTTCCTCACCAGGAATTGTACTGAGACTTAACACGACCATTTCATGTACTTTGTGAATCGTTGCTGGCCGCAGCACAGCAATTTTGTGTCCTTGCCTCGAGAGCGGAGTGTGGTACAGCCTGTGGAGAAGGAGGGTGACAGAGAAACCCCATTTGTTGTGTCCCAGTCTCATCCCAAAGCATCCATCTGTCCCTCCCATGCCAAGAGCTCTGTGTGGTCACACGCAGCTTCTAATGGTAGCCATCAGCCAGCTCTTTGTTTTATAGACAGCTGGAAGAATCTGGGACAACTGCGTCTGCTGCTTAGAACAGAGGAAGGGTTGGGTGTCCTCTGTTGGGCTATTTATTCCAGCTCTCCCATTTCCACCATTTCAGTAGGATTTTGCTGGAGATGTTTGCGCTCAGGGTCTCCCTAAAGACAAGCTTTCACAGCAGGAATTTGCAAGGAATTTGCCTGGGTATGGGAAAGTCCAGTACAAATTGTCCAGCCCTGGGACGGTGGGTGGAAACGACTCATGGGTTAAATGGTGTTTTGAAGGATGCACAAACAGTGGTGGCCTAGGATATTCCCTGGCGTTTTGGAGCTGACATCTGGTTGTGTTGTTAAAAGGATGGATTACTAGAGCTACAGCAGTGACATCGATGTGATGTCAGGCTGCGTTTCCCTCAGCCAGCAGTGAGTCAGCTCTCGCGGGAGAGCTCAATCCTTCACTCTCCCCGAGTGATGTTTGTGGACTCCTGGCATGTGCCTTCACCCACCTTCACATCTAGTTCAGGCACTGTTCAGCCTGTTTATCTGTCTGGGGCTGAAGCCCCAACTGTTTCCAGCACAGAAGTGAGAACCAGGGACCTAGACCTGCAGGAACCTTTTCCACTCAGCCCCACCACTGGCAAAAGTCCCCTGATGAACCCTCTCCCTCTAATGAATAATTTTCTGCTCTTTAGGTGGGGCTTGGTTTTCTGCTGAAAGCAATCAGCTCTATCGACTGATAATGAGAGGAGATGTACCAAAATTCTGATGTGTTTATGCAGCAACTTCCTTTGATGGCCTGTTTATTAATAGAGTTGAGCTGTGTGACAGGGCAGAACTTTGGCTTGTGACAAGGGTTACATCAGATAATAAATTGAGATGCCTGATCTCAGCTAAAGCAGCAGATGCCAGTGCTTTCTGAGATAAGTAACAGAATGATGCACTCCCTTTTCTGCTTTTTCTAGACCACTGTTAGTATTTAAAGATGGAGAGAAAAAAAGAGCCTGGCCTTTAATGACCTATTTTCAGCTTGACCTGTGTTCCTTAAAACCAGGCTGTGTGAGCAGTGGGGTGATGTTTACTGCCATTGCTGTGCCATCCTCAGGAGGACACCGACTAAAACAGCGTGGATATTTCATGCAGGCTCTCTTCTTGATTGTTGTGGGAGATGAGCAGGCTGAATTAATATAAAATCCATCTAATACTCATTAATGAAAACTTTGCAACGCTGATCTGCAGCACAAGTTGACTGGACTGAAATTTGTCCAAACTGACAAAGAAGACAAAGGGTGGAAGAACAGTCAGTGAGGACATGGGTGGCCTGTGGGCTGCTGTATTACCAGCAAACAACACAGAACACATTTATCCTCTTTTTCACCGGACCCAACCAATCCTTACGTAAAAAAACCAAACCCAAAACAACACAACGCTGGACAAAATTTATCTTCTGCAGCTCTTCTGTATTTTGAAACGATTTAATACAGATATATAGAGGGACATTTACATACAACTTTATAGAGTAGTCTTCAGGTCTGGAACAGGTTGCCGCAAAAAGAGCAACTGTTCTTCAGGTTGAGAGAGGAGACTCGCAGCAAACTGCATTTAAATTGTGTGTTAGGAAAACAGTTTGTGATTGTTGGGAGAGCCAAGCCCAGGAATGTGCTGTGCAGGAAGGATGCCCAGAATGGGTGTTTTATAGTAAGAAATTAGGATCGAGCATCCTTGATGGTTTGGGGGTAGTTCATTCTGTCCTTGGTCAGGTAGCCAGGGGAGGAGGAAAGAACTTAAAAAATATAATTAGTTTATTTTTTGACAATCATCTCTCCTTGGTTTGCTCCCCTGCCCCCAGCACATGGCTCATTATTGAACAGCTTCAGAGTGTTCGTCAGCTCAGCTCTTACCTCCTGTTCTCCATCTGAGGTCAATTTTGCAGGAGTCTGGGCCGAGCAATTAAAGTCTCCCACTGACAGGATCTCCCTCAAAGAACAGGAGGGTCACCAAAGTCAGTGCAGCTTCTGGCCTTTCAGCTGGGACGGCGAGCAGTGGGTGAGGAGACGTGCACAATGCAGGTCCCCTGCGGTGGGGTGGACACAGGAGATGCTGTAGTTTTACCTGACAGGTGCTACTGGACAAAAAAACCAAGTCAGGCTAAGTCTCACTGTGTGTAAGTAAAAGAGCCTCTAGCTGGGCAAAAGGAGAAATCGAAATTACAACAAAAAGACTTCTCAGTGTTGAGTTAAAACTGGAAATGAACAAGCACTGATTTTTTACCAGCTGGTCGTGGATCTGAGCTGGGGAACCAGGAGCAAAACGTCTGCATTGTCAACAGTGCTCTGGGTCACTGGTCTACCAAATAATGGCCAAGCCAGTAAATTAAAACTGGAAGGGCCTGTTAAATGAAGATCGTTGTCTGGAAGATCTGGGCTTGGTACAGCAACTACCAAGCAGAATTCTCCGGGGTACAGTAATGGAGAAGATCATAAATGATCCTTTCGAGATTAATGTCAAATGTGCATCGGATTGAGTAAGAGGAACTTGAGCTCGTCATAAACCAGTTTGTGCAAGAGCAGGAGTAGCTGAAACGTTTCTTCAGGAGTTTCTTAAAGCAAAGTGGTTTATCTGTGGTCTGGTATATGCTGGCAGGGCAACTTTTGTTCTTTATTTACAACTGTTAGTCTGTTGTTTGCTCTGTAAGAACTGGGTCTGGTTCTTTTGCACAGGATATAGGTCCTTAAAATTAAAAGGTACGTGGTTTTGAACTTCTTTATCTTGCACGCATAGACAATGGGGTTCATGACAGAGTTGGCGTGGGATAGCAGGATTCCCAGGTACATCAAACACTGGGGGATCTGATACTTAGGGTAAAAATAGGAAATGCAGTTTATAATGCACAGAGGCAACCAGGATATTGCAAACAGGAAGAGAACAAGTGCTAGGGATTTGGCTGTCTTGAACTCCTGTCCATAAAAAGCTCCTACCCCTCTCACACTGGTTGTACCTTGACTCAGCTTTGTCCGGATGATGTAAAAGATTTCAACATACAGAGCGCACATGATGAGCAAAGGGACAAGAGTTCCCGTGAAGAAGCAAAAGTACACCATGTAATCCATTCTTATCACAGAGGTAAACTGACAGCTGAGAATGCTAGAGGGTCGTGGTTCTGCCTTGTTCCATCCAAACATGGGGATTAATCCTGCCAGCAGGGACACAGACCAGCACAAACCCAGTGCCCACCAAATTCTTCTCTCTGTAGTGATTATTTTGTATCTGTTGGGGAAGAAAACCCAGGTCATGTTAACCAAAAGTGTTCAAAACAGTTAAGGATGTTTTCAAGAACTGGCACATTCAAATACTACAGGGTTTTTTTTGTCACAAAAAGGAGCATTAACTTCTCTCTTTTTTTGGTGCAGAGGATGGACAGAGACCAAACCTGATTTTGAAATAAGCTCTAACTCTTCATTTATAGCAGTTACTTTCCAGCACCCACAAGAGCTAAGCTTAACTTCCCATGTTTGTAACTGGATGTTTTCAGCTATTTCGTTTCTCGTTCCATTACGATGGTAGCTCTCTCCTTGACTAGATATTGCTTATCTGCTATTAGCAGTCCTGTCTTATTTGTCGGCCGCCTTGGTTGTACCAGCTGAAGAATTCAGCTGTTTGACCACACACTCCTCCTGTGGCCAAATTCTGACCATCAGTGACCTTGAGCTATCACCCCCCACCCCAACACCCCCGGGGTCTCTCTGTGCTGCATTAACTGCAGGGACCGATTCCTGCTCTAGACATCTCCTCTCAGGTGGACTTCTAGGCCACAGGTATTTTCTCCATCCACAAGCGTTCATTGGAGTAAATATTTGTTAGAAAAGGGCCAGGTTCAGGAGGAGAGAGGAGGTGGCACCCGTGGGGCTGAGGCAGGGCAGGAGCAAGGTGGGCAGAGGGGCTCGTGGTGGTCCAGCGCTCACCTGGTTGGCAGCTTCACCCGCAGGTACCTGTCGATGGCGATGGCCAGGAGGGAGAAGATGGACGCGTTGGTGAAAACCACCATCAGGCAGCACATGAGTAGGCAGATGTAGAAATGGGTGCTGATGCCCAGACTCACCACGATGGCCAGGGGTATGACGAGGATCCCCACCGCAATATCAGCCAGCGCCAGGGAAACGATGAAGTACAGAGTCGTGTTCTGAAACGCCGAGTTCAGCTTCACCACCCAGATGACCAGGATGTTACCCAAAGTGGCAAACAAAGCAATGAAGCACTCGATACCGATGTAAAACCCGTGCAGGCTGCTCAGCGCCAGGCTGTCGTTTGGCATGATGAGCTGCTGGAGATGTTCCCACCCTGGCTTGAGCCGCAGAAGGGAGTGTGGGCATCGATAACCGTGTGGGGGTTTGTCCACAGTGTCGAGTACTCAGTTGTTCCAGTGACTCTCTGGTGTGCCAGCCTCTTCCAGTATTTCACATACTTAGCACCCGGGCAGCAAATCAGCTGTTGCCTTTCCCCAGGACTGCAAATACCTTAGCATCCAGAAAATGCTTCCCCCTCCGGACACACCTTCTGAAGCTCACAGCATCCTTTCAGCAGCCTGGGATCAGTAAAGTGCTTTGGAAAGCTATTTTGAAGGAAAAAAAAATGGAAAAGCTTCCATGAGCCGGCTTACCAGCAACCCATAAACAAATTCTGTAACAGCTTCCTCTTCTAACACTGTGGCTTGGAAGTGGGAGAACTGTGACCAGAGTTGACTGCAAAGCTGCCGCTTATCAATCTAGATAATCACTCTGCAGTCACTATAGGAAATGAGGCAGTTCAGGGGATGTTAGAAGAGTGTTTTGTAAAAGTTCAATACACCATTTAATTCAGCCTATACTGTTACAGTCAAGGCCCTGAGGTGGACAAAAAGTGCTCTTTACTCAGACCCTTCTCAGTCTGAGAAGAGTGCTTGTAACGCAGGGGATGATTTTAGTGAGAGTGCTCATTTCTGCTAGAAATCAGTACAATGACCAACCAAGTCAAGTTCAGAGAGCGGCACGCTTTCCCGTGCTTTGTTTATCAGAGGTGGAGAAACTGAGGAAAAGTGTGGGAAGTAGCAGGGAGAGGGGGGTGAAAGCTGCAGTCTGCTTGCTGCGGTGCGCCCGGTGCCTTGCTCCTTGACGTGAGCCTCTAGTGAAAGAGCTGCTCCCATTTCAGATGAAACTGAGAAGATAGAAACCTGTGAGCTCCTGTCAGCCCATGAGTTGCAGGGTGACCTGGCTCTGGGGCACAGGGAAATGCACGGTCTCCAGGGATGTGCACATGGCAGGTAAACGATGGGGTGCATGGTGCGCTTTTAGTGTAATGAAGACTTAAGCCAATGTGGGCAGCGTTCGGTTTCCCAGACACCGAGTCCTTCATCTCTTCCAGCAAAACTGAGGATGGGGAAGTGAAACCAGCCCTGGGAAGAGAGAGTACCAAAACTAAATGAAATTTCTTTATTCTCTGCTGTCAAAAGAGTTGGACAAATTCCGCTTCTTTGATATTGATGTAAGTGCTTCTTGCTTCCTGACCACAGGGTGTTTTGGTAGAATTACTGCTGGAAAATGGTGAGCTGCCTCTAGACAGTCCCAGTCTGCAAATGAACTTGGCCGTGCTGGTTTGCTAATGAATTCTGAGCCAGGCTATCTGTGGGTGCAGGAGATAAACGCCAGGAGAGGCACGAGAAGGTCCCAGCTGGGATGCGTGCTAGGCTTTTGTACGCTGAACACCTTACTCCTCTGGGGAGTACCTGGGCTGGAGCGGGCAGCTGGCGCTTTGCAGCCTTGAGCAGACGTGGGAACTGTCTGTGCTGGCTGCCAGCCCTGCTCGGGTACCAGCCCTCCCGCTTCCTGCGCTCGCTGTGCGTCTCCTCGCTCGACCTCAGCTGCCAGCTTCCTTTCTCTGTCATCTGCTCCTGTCTGTTGAGCTATAGGGGCTTTAATGCCCCCGCCCTGCTCTGCTGATGCAGGTCAAAATGTACCATATTTCTGAGGAAAGGATTTGACCTGCGTCTGTGGGTTCTTGTTTAAAAGGGATCAGTGACCGTTTGGGGTTCCACTGTAGTTTTGAAATACATTTTAAATGTCAGAAGCTGCAAAAGACCAACTGCACAGAACTGTGCATAATTTGAATGAGGCCAACCAGAAAAAAAAGATTACTTAAAAGCCCAAGTTCCTAAATAATGGAGTTTCTTTTTCTGAAGAATCGAATCTACCATGGCTGATGCTACCTGCTCTCAGGTACAGGGCAGCTGTCAGGGAGGAAAGGATTCTGAGACTGCTGGCTTGTGTCCATGCTGGTGGGGCTGGTCCTTGTGCTGGGGTGGAACCAGAAGATGGGAATTCCCACTGCATCGAGTGTTGCTGTTTGGCTGATGAGAATGGATTATGTGGTGTGTTTCAGCTTCTTCTCCTGGATCCTCCTTCCCTGGCTCATCACGTGTGCCCTCTACACCAAGATTTTCAACATCATTTGGATTAAATTAAGCCTGAACTCTGCAAGTCTTCCAGGAGGAGGAGCAGTTTGTGGGAAGGAATACAAAATGACCAAGTATCCGTCCCTCATCTTCTTCTTGCCTGCGACTTCTTGGCTACCTCTGGGCATCCTGAACTGCATTTTGTACCTTTGCTCATCCTGCATCGTCCACTGTCTCTGGGCATCCTGCTGTCTCATGCCAGCTCAGCCACGGACCCTGCGATCCATGCCTTCAAAATACAGAAGTTGAAGAAACACACTTTCAATCTGAGGACATACATCCTGCTCAGAAGTCGGGGTCAGTTATTTCTAGCGCAGAGCACACAGCAGAACTGGGAGTGGGCACTGAGCTGTGCCCCACTCGTCAGTCTGCCCAGGCTGGATACACGAACTGAAACAGTGTGGGAGCAACAGGAGTGGGGTCACAACGACCCAGGCACCAAAGACTTACTTCTCAGATCATGCATCAATGCAACAACTGTGTGTATATTTCTGTGCTCGGCTAATTAAGCTCTGGGCATCACGAGGCTGAGTTCAGGATCCCAGCTAACTCCTAAGACAAAGAAACTCCCTTGCAATTCCAAGGCAAAAGGTGTGAGAGGTTTGGAGCGCAGTGAGTGCAGGGGAAGAGATGAGTGTGGATCATGCTTATGTGTGTTGTGGTCTCTTAATCAAAACCATTACTGTGCTCTGGGGCAGGGGGTGGGGTTTGGCAGAGCTCAGGCCCCAGACAGCACCTCCGGGGAGGTGGTAGTGGGTTCCCTACAGACTCAGATCCTAACAGGCACCCTGACAAGATGTGGAGTCTTCCTCAGCCTCCTGGAGTACCCCTTTCCGAAGCCCTGTCCCTCTCTCTTGGGCTGGCCCAAATATTTCTGCTGCTTCGGGGTGCTGGGGCAGGAGCCACCTCTGCAGAAGCTCCTCCTGGCCATGAAGTGCTGTGTGAGGCTCCCACACGCAGCCCAGCGGTGTGGCAGGAGAGCTGATGTGAGCCTCTGGCACTCCTGCTGACAGCTCTTTCTTTAAGAGTATTTACTTTGTCTTTTCAGGTCTATTTAAGGCAACTGTTTCTCAAATTGGTGAAGCTATGAAGACATGCTCTGGCATGTGGCCACGGAGCAAACCTGGCTCCATAAATGCCAAGGTACTGTAGGATGTATCAAGAAGCTGGACCCTGGCTGACAGATTTGCACAAACAGCAGCACAGCAAAGTGCCATCAAGAGGACCCAGGCTGGGGGGGGCTCAGGGCCCAGCTGCTGGCAGAAGGGTGCTTCACATCTGAAAATACTCTGACCTGGCTCAATGGGGCAGCAGCAGCCACTTGTGGAAATGTGCTTTGGAACAGAAGGAAAACGAGCAGCCTTTGCACAAGGTTTTGGTTGCACCAGCCCGTGAAACTTAATAGCGTTAAATCATCCTACAGCTTCTTCTTAGAAGGTAGGTGCTTTCCGTGGGGACACTGGCTCTGTCTAAAAGATGCCCACAATGCTGCTGGTCCTACCAGGGCAGAGGCTGTTTGGTTTCTTTCTCTCTGTTCTTTGTAGTAGCTGTGGTCAGAAAAATGCCTGACTTCAGTAACTGGTGTCCATGTGCCTACGTACGTGTGTGACCTGGGACTGGGAACCTCCCGCTGAACAGAGGGAAGGGGTCTTGCTTCAGACCCAGACTGTGCAGTACATTGAGCCCAGGTCTCCCAGGCTGAGGGTGAGGTGAGAAATGCTTCATCAGCTCTTTTGTGACCCTCAAGGGGCTGCTGTGGCTGTTGCTGCGGGAGGAGGGGACCACCACCATCCCAGCAGGTACACAACTAATCCTTACTTTCCTCTCCCCACCTTCCTGTGCTTTGAAGGAGAAATAAGAGAACTGGACAAAAGCCCTTTGGACCCCATCCCCACTGCTGCAGCCGAGAGCGATGCTGTTGAACCAGCTGAGCTGCACCTGCCCTGCCTGGGGCCCAACCGGGGCGGTTCCGCCCAGCACCCCATGTTCCCGCTGGTTCCTGCCGGGGAAGGCACAAGGTGCACTTATTTTCTTCAGATGTTTCCTCAGCCAGACAGCATCTGTTTCCTGTCCTAAATATGAAAGAACCAGGCTGCTGGGTGGCTGCGGCTCCTCTGTCAGCAAGGGAGGGGACAAGCCTGTGCCCTCCCGCTGCCTCTGCCCAGTGTGAGCACGGCTACCCCCCCAGCCCCGGGGTACCCCGGCGTGCTGCCTCACTCCTCACGGGCCTGCATCCTTCCTCCGGGGGCACTCGGCTCCTCTCCCACTGGTCTCCTTCAGCCCCAGTGTCAGGAAACGCTGGGCTGGAGGTTTTTACAGCTTGGGAAGTGATTAAACTCCCTGCACAGAGGAGCCAAATGGGGCCGAAGCGTGGGAGCAGGGAGCGTCTTGGCGTGGAAGCCAACTCTGCCCTCCCCCTCTCACCGTTTATTTACAGGCACCCAGCCCCAGATCGTCACCGAAGGGCTCCCTCCTTTACTTCTCTCCCAAATTACCCTCCCACAAGCACATGCTGCGCTCCCGCCGAGAGGCTTAGAGGGACATATGGCCGAGCTCAGGCAGCAGAGCTCTGCCCGTCGGTGCTGGCAAACCCCCACTTGCCGCTGCTGGCGGCTGGACTCCGCGTGTGCCCGTGTGTACACATCAATACCTGCTGCCCCGAGAGGGGAGCCTTCTGCTAGTTATGGTGGTGCACTCGGCGTATTTAGTTGCCTCTGCTGCCACGCACAGTGATACAGTTTCATAAAAGCAGTTGTGATTTGAGGCAGGCTGCCTCGGTCAGGCTGATAAAGCTGGTGGCAGCAGGAGGAAGTGTGAGTAAGAAGGATCAGGTTCAGCTGCTGAGGGTCCAGGATTCAGTTTTCCTCTCCTCTGTGGTATCGGGTGGGCATCAGCCATCGGGTGAAGGCAGAGAGTCAGACATCACAGTCTGCTCTGGGCCAGAGGGAGCATGATGTGGATCTGCTGCAACACAAAACTACCCGCCTGTGAGCGGGTTGCAGCTGGAGTAACTTTATGAGCCAGCAATTTAAAGCTTTGGTTCAGATTAGGATTCGAAGGTGTATTTTTAGCTCGTGTTATTTAGCTGGTGCATGGTGCCCACGGAGCTCGGCAGTGAAGGCAGCTGGAGGAGGAGCCCCTGCCCAGAGCGGGTTGCGCTGCGTGCTGGGGCAGCTCCCGTGTGGCAGAGCCCAGGGATGTCGTAGATTGATGGGGTTAAACAGTGTTTCAGATCCTGGTCCCCAAGCGCTTGATGGATTTGCCATTTAAAGGCTGTAGTCAGCTTGCTTGTTTCTTGGATGGCTCCAGCGAGAGGCTTCCAGCTATTCCCCGAGGGTCCTCCTACATCCTGGTGAGATAAGGATCAGGAAGGGAAGGTCTATCTGCGATCTCAGCTGTGGCTTTGAGCACAGATTCCCTTTTCAAATTGGAGGTGGAGGGGATGAGAACAGATTTTCTAGAAAAAAAAAAAAAAAATTTCTAAGGGACACACAGATGCAAAAAATAAAAATCCCACAACAGTGATCTTATCAAGTGAGCCAACAACAGTGACAGCCGCCTTTGTTCTGGTGGGGCTTGCAGGGAGAAGGCAGCAGCTTCCTCACAGCAGCCCTGCCCACGCACCCCGCTCAGGGGTCCAGGCTCCCGGCCGGCCCCCGGAGCTGGCGCTTGCGTGGTGCCCGTGTGTCCTGGCCACCGTCAGGCCTCGTCGCTTTGAGGCATCAAGGTACCGCGCTCTCATTCCTCGTTCCTTGCTTCCGCTCTTGTGTCAGGAGGTGTGGAGAAGGGCTGGTTTTTTTTCTTCTGGGACTTTAAAATGTAATGTTAAAGGAAAAAACCAAGCAGCAGCAGCTCATAAACCAAGAGGTGGTGAGTGGCAAGTGCTGTCCTGGCTCTTCCCCGCCGTGAACGGAAGTGAAAGCAAAGCAGAGAGAGGATGTGAATGTGAAGCAGGGTCACATCTGGACTAACAGAGAGTGATTGTGGTCTTGTGGATAATAAGCCACCAGGAGTCTGGAGCCTGGTGTGGTGACCAATGTCATGTCACTGCTGTGTGCCTCAGTTTCTCTGTCTGTAGAAAAAAGAGGGTCAAGCTGGTCTTGATCAAGTTCTCTGTGAGCTGGGAAGGGCTGGACAGCAGCAGGGTTGGTCCTTTTGTTTTTTTTCTGAAACTTCCCGTTTGGACATCGTTTCACCTGCCCCTTTGGATATGGGAGCAGGGCAATGCTAAAAAAACACAGCTGGTAATTTTCACGGGTGAGAAAACCCAAAGAAAGCTCTGACCCCGGCATGCACGCTGCTGTGCTGAAAGACACAGTTCACGCTCCATAGAATCCAGATTTTCTTCCAAAGATGATTTCAACCCCTGTCAAAAGCAAATTGTCAGTGGAGAATCAAATCTGGAAAGCTCCCCTTCCCTTCCACATCCCCTTCCCTTCCACATCCCCTTCCCTGAGCTTGAACTGTGCTGGAAATCGAGGATTTCTCCCAGTGACTCACCCGCGGTGTTTGGAACAGCCAGAGAAGGTGCAAATGTGTACGTGCTGCTGAGGGCTCTCCCAGTCCTGGCTGGTCCAGAGTGGTATTTAAGGCAGAACAGTAGTGGTAGAGGGTGTGTAAAGTGCTGGTCTCGGTGAGCCCAGCAGTGGGCAGAGCTGGCAGATGGTGCTGTGAGATGCGCCCCTGCCCACAACAGCCAGTGTCCGGCTGTGTGGCAATGTCGGAGCCCCCACCCTCTGACTCCGCTGCCCCCCGGCCCTCTGCATCACTGCTCTGCACCCTGTGCTGCTGCCACGTGTGATCACAGCCCACGGCACGTGTGATCATACCCCACGTCACGTGTGGCCACAGCCCTCCAGAGCAGCCTAAGCCCATGGTCTGGCAGTGGGAGAGATCAGGGTGGTGATAAAGAGCATTAATGCCACGAGGCCCCCGGCAGCGCCGGGATAACTGCATCGCTGGCATTCTCCATGTATTTTAATTGCTGGGAGGCAGCAGTTTGTGGCTTTGCTTGATTTCTCAAGGAGCATGCGTGGTGACCTGGGCACCTCCTGCAGAGACAGCCTGTCCCTCCTCCCCATGGTTTGACACTGCGAGTGGGAGTGGAGCAACCAGCATCGCTCCAGGGCTTCGTGGGGCACTGCAGTGGGGATGGGCACGCGCCGACAACCTGCAGACAGCAGGACACGGGCCCAGACTCTTTGTAGGAGAGCAGGGACGCTGCCATGAGATGTTTCGTGCTGAATGGGTTTGCAGCTCTCCCAAGCAGGCTGCCAGCTTCTGCCCCACAGCTGCTGCAGGAAAAGCTTCACTCCTTTTATGTCCAGGGGGCCAGTAAAGGTCCCCGGCAGCCGCCGTCTCCATGTATGGGATGGCATCGTCCCCTCCCCGGGTGGCTGCTTGCTGCAGCCGGGCGTGCTCAGCACCCTGTGCCTGGGTGGCCAGAGATGCTGCTCCAGAATTGAAACCCGTGCTTGGAAAACAGGGAGAACTGGTGCGATACCAACGCTCCTGCTGTGGTTTTGCTCGGCTGGATGATGAGGCTTTGGATTTTAAACCTCCCGAAAGCTGGGAGTGAGTGTTTCTGTTTGCTTTTCTGGCTCGGCTCGTTAGGGAGCGCAGCGCCTGTGTAGGAGGGAGATGGGGCTGTCAAACCAGTATGGCTCGGTGGGGTTTGCCCGTCAGACAGCAGGGATGCGACTGCTGCAGCTTTGAAACAGCTCCTGATTGTCAACCCCTGGAACTCAAGTACAGACAGGGTGGGAACACAGGGGCAGGGGTTTGGGCGAATGATATTTCTGTGCATTTCAAAATTAATTGCAATATAATTAGATTTTTTTTTTTTACACTTTTCTTCAGGTGTGGCTATGGAGTGGGTGAAGCCGCAGCCAGGGCAGAGCAACTGGCACAGGACCCCACTTGATGCCAAATCCACTCACCCGTGAGCTTTCCCAGCCCGTGGGAGCAGCAGTTCCCCCAGTTATTCAGCTTTCCCAGCCCATGGGAGCCGTGGTTCCCCCAGTTATCCAGCTCTCCCGGCCCAAGGCTATTCCCTCCTCCCAAAGCACCTGGGGCTGTGAGCGGAATATTTTGCTTCCAGAGGCGCTTCTCTGACTCCTCGCACAGCAACACAGAGACATCACCCGTCAGGCGACAGCGGTTTTGAGCGTTCACCTCCCGTGTAACACGAAAGGAAATCACCTCCCATTTCTTTGCACGAGCCTTTCCACGGGGCTCTTATCAGGCTCCTGGCAGGTGGCAGCAAAGGCAGGATCCTGCCGGAGCTCGGTGCCTGCCACGCACCCGCCACCGCACAGAACTTTCCATCCTTGCTCTTCAGGAGAGATTGTTTTAAAATTCCAGAAAAGTAACATAAAACAAATCACGGGGAGATGAAAGGGAGATTTGAGCTAGCAGGAGATTTGTTAACGAGGCATTATTTATACAAATTGTTTCGCTGACATGAGAGAAACTGTTTTGACGTTTTATAAACTCTTCTGCTGATAATTTTGCATCTAAGTATGGCAAGGCAGAAGGGGGTGAAACACTGGAGCCAAGGGCCTGAGCTCTCTTCCCACCTCTTCTTTTTGACCAGAGTTAATCATTTAACTGCAGCAGAGTGCGACTTACAGGAGCTTCCTTCTCTTAAAAGAGAGAGGGAGGAAAGTGCTGTTCCTCAGCCAGGGAGCAGCCGCTGCAGGACATGAGCTGCCCGGCACAGCTGCCCAAAATAAATAGATGTACTTAGTATGAATGTTACTGAATTATTCTTCATTTTGACTCTTTAGCTGCTTCTCAGTCTAAAATAGTCCAGGATTAGGTATTACCGAGGTGGACACAGAGACTGCTGCTGCGCTCTACCAGCCCTTTGGAAACAAGTGGTATTTGTGGTACTTAAACAGAGGTCTGCAAAGCGTTTGCTCACCTCTGACCAATACACACCTGCCTTTCTTTTTCCTGAGTGAAAATCCAAAATTGAGACAAATGATGGAAGGTGCAGCCTCTTCAATGCAACGTCAAACTGAAGGCGCAGCCCTTTGGTGTCATTTAAAAGGCCGTTAACACGTTCTGAAGAGCACTGCTGGCTCCTTTGCTCTGGCTCCCTTTCAAGTTAGACAATTATTTTCAGCCTCTTCAAACTCTCCGTGTACTTGACTGGAGTTCACCCTCCATTCCACCCTTGTCTGTGCCCAGTGATTCCACCGGCTGGATGGGGACAGTCACCTTCATCCCAGGTGGCTCCATCTTCTGCAGAATGTTATTTGCATTATCACCAGTAATCATGCTGATAACGCCTGGTTTCTGCCCAAGGAGAGACTTGTGTGAGGCAGTGGGGTCTTTATGGCTACACAAACATGGGTACAGTGTGAGAAGTGTGCAGAGCTCAGGCTTTCTCCAGACAGGGATACAAGCTCATGAGGGGTTCGTGCTGCACTGTGCCTCCTCCGAGACACATGGCATGTGGATGCCACTGAAGTCCCTAAGGAAGCATCTGGGGGGTTCAATCAAGTCCCATTACCTGCTTTTTCCATCCCCTCCATTGCCCGACTCTTTCCTTCTCCTGAGTCCCCTCTTGCAGCTGCAGGGAACCTGGTGGATGTCACCCACCTCAGGAACTGGGGATCCCTGGGCCAGGACCAGCAGGACTTTGGCTGCCATAGGGGTGAAGGCTCTGGATGTGCCTTGCTCCATCCTTCAGCTACCCCCAGGTCTGACCTGTCATGTTTTGTGGAAATCTCCTGCTGTGGTGAGAATTCCAGGATGGGGACTTTATGGACTGATTTGTCATTTTCAGCATAATTACTTGTAGGGTGGGAGCTCATATTTCCCCTGGATATCTTGTGAGTGCTTTTTTTTCCTGCCTTTAGTTCTCTAATCAAACCAAGATCTTATTTATAGTATGGCCATTTATGTCGGGGTAAGCCCAGAGTGGCCCCAATGGCTTAAAGGGATTTACTCTAGATTTACATGGGTGTAATGGGCAGAGGGATTTGGTGCTGTGGCTGCAGTAATCCCCTCTGGGGTGGAAGCAGAGGCTTTCCCCAAGGAACAGTAATTCCCATGAAAATAAACAAAACCTCACAGGCCCTTTTTGATGGGGTAAGGAGCTGATGGCTCCAAAACCAGAGAGGCACAAGGGTCCTGCTACTGGGGTGTCCACAGGGCCAGTGCTCCCTGTGTCTCCAAGCCCCCCTGGTGTCCTCAAGCTCTCATGGTGTCCCCACACAGGCCTCCACAGCAGCAGCACTCGCTTGCCAGTCCCTCTGGCTTGGGCTCTGCTGGGAATTCCTGTCCCATTCTGCCATAGAACACGGCAGAGCAGCTCCGAGCGGAGAAGGCACAAGACACAGCACCCAGCTCACCCAGCCCTGCAGCAACAGCTCCGCCAGGCAGAACATGTCAGCCACAGACAAAGGTCCTGGGGAGGTAGGAAAGCCTTTGAGTCTTTACTTGATCAAAGTTGCTACTGAAAACAAACTATTTTCAGGGAACTGGTCCTGAGAGGGTACAAAGTGCCGGGAGCCTCCCCAGGAGCTCAGCTCTGCGCCAGACCAGCCTCTGCAAACAGGAAGATGAGCTGGAGGCAGCTGGGCTCGGGAGGCTGCCAGGGTCCAGGTTTACCAGGGAGGGTCTGTAGGAAGGAAGCACTGTTTATACCTTTTTATTTTTAATTTACGTATATTTGGAACCGGCTCTTTCCATGAGGGATGGCAGAAATCGAGGCCTCTTTGTTCTACAATTAACTCAGAGATGTTACTTCATTCCTTAGGGAAAAAGAGAGTTTTATTTTTCTTTACTGTCTGTTCTCAGCAAAACACAAGCAGATCTCTCCGTGGTAGAAAATCACTGTGGTAGAAAACTGAGCTTTTCTAATGACACTCATTGCCAAGACTGCTGCTCTGATTTTTAGGGAAACAAATGGTTCTTAAACCTTTGCTCCAATACACATTTTTGGAGTCTCCTAATGATGTACGTGGAGTTTGCTGGTAAGACAGGTTAGTGCTGGAGGATTCACAACGCACTTACTGCACAGAGGAAGGGAATTTAAACTGAGCATAGTGCTGGCTAAACAGTAACTCAGCTTTTGTTACTGATTCAGTACCTATTTTGTGCAGTGTTACAGCACCTCAGAGCCCCAGAAGGAGCCGCGGGCGTGATGGGATGTACTGATGGGAGACCGGTTGGCACAACCGTGACATTTTTTCGACGAAGAACAACTATGGAAAATGCACGTCTGGAAGGGTGGTGAGATAAAGCGTTAGTGTTGCCAGCTCCTCAGCTCCTCACCCTTTCCGCTCTGCGTCAAACACATGGTGTGGGGAACGGGGACGAAACTGCTGAGTTGGGCTTTGCTCATTTGGCAGACGGGAAATGCAAATCGTGCTCGCTCGAGGTTTCCGTGTGAGGACGGAGCAGGGGACCTCATGAGCCTGCCCAGGACCACGCCAGTAGGAGTGGGACCTGCGTGAGCAGGGCATGGGGAGGGCACCTGAGCTAAGAGCTGGGTTGGACACATAACTCTAGAGACAGACAGATAGATACAGAACTGCCGTTACTCGCTAGCAGGATGGAGTCCATGCAGTGTGGGGTTTGCATCGCCCCAGCTGCGAGCACGTGCTCCAGGAGGGATGGCTGCTGCATCTCTCGAGCTGGTCCTTGTCCCCAAATCTCAGTGCTCAGCTGCAGGGCAGAATGTGGAGAAGAGCTGCTCCAGGAGCAGACAGACCTTTTGCCAAGCGCTGCCCCTTTTTTGCCGCGCACCGGAGGGTGTTTGATTTCCTCATCTCGTTGCAGTTTAATTTGCAGAGGAAATCCTGTCCCCCCCTTGCCTGCCTGGCATCAGCCTGGCCTCTTGCCATGCTCCACAGTCATTAAGGGAGGAAGGATCTCCAGGGCAGCCCCGTTACCACCAGCCTGACGAGCACAAGGCCAAGGGTCCATGGCAGATAATGCCGTGTGAGGATAAATTGCAGCATTTCAGGTTCCTTGGTTACCCAAGGCAAACATTGTAATCGGCTCTCAAAACAGTAAAGCCACTGACAAATGGGCAATTTATGGCCCCTGTGAACAGCAGCCTGGAAGGCTCTGCCAGACCGGGGAGCAGAAGCTCAGAGGTGGCATTCGGGGGCCTTTGCTGGGAATGTACCCACTCTGGACCCAGCTTTGTAAGGCTGGGGATCTCAGTGCCCTGCCCAGCACCCCATGGGTCTGACCTGGCCGTGCTGTGGCACATCTTTGGGTCAGTCCTCGTGTTTCGAAGGGTGGAGAAGACACAGCTCTCACTGGCATCACCCAGGAGCTGCTGCTCCACCCCATCAAAGGGCGGCATCTTGCTTTTGCTGTGCTTCTGGCTCCAGCTCTCATGTGCCATGTGATGTTCTGCCACCCACAGCTACCTTGTCTGCACCGAGCCATTTTTCCGGGTGGATATATCAAAGCTGCAATTACCTCATTTTTGACAACCCTTAAAGGAGTTCTAGTCTTTTCGTGTCTCAACCCAAAAGAAGATTGCTCTTTTCTCCTACGTTTTCACAGCCAGTTTGAAGCGTGGACCAGGACCCACCCCATCCCCATCTGTTGGCTTTCTGAGGCAGCTCTACCTGCTGTGGGCTTGCCCGTGGCCACGTGAACAGGAAGCTCCTCTCCTCCTCCTCCTCCTTGCTGACACACAGGATGTGGGGTCAGGAGCACAGGCTGTGTTGCCAGTGCTGGGGGAGTATTAGCTGGGTTTGGAGGAGACACGGCTCCAAAAAAGAGCTCCAGGCCCCAACTCACCTGTTTTCTTCCAGAACTGATGTCCTTGCTCAGCCAAAAGCATCCCAGATTTGACAGGGTGACAGCAGTGGGCAGGCAGCAGCAAGGCTTGCTCAGCAGGGATTTAAGTCACTGCACAAGTCACCATGCACAGAGGAGATGTGGTGGCACTGGAAGAACCACCCTGAGAATATTTCTTCTTATTAGTCATTCTTAAGCTAAATCAAACCTCAGTGGAAAAACCCCATGTGTGGACTGCCAAGACACCTGCCAGTTGGGAAGGCTCTTGGTGAAGCAGCAGAAGTGACCAAGCCCCAACAGAGCTAGTGTTGAAGAGCTGCTGCCATCCCACTGGCATGGAAGCAGTTGCAGCAGCGTGCCTGGAAGATCCCTGTTGCAGTGACTGGGAGGCCATGAAGGGCACGTCCCCTGCTCCCAGTCAGCCTGGCAGACAGGTTCCAAGTGCTGGGTCAGTGTGGAGGAGCTGGAGCCTGCCCTGAGCTGCAGTTCCCAAGGGTCAGAGGGCACAGAGCAGAGTGGATGAGCAAAGGAGCTGCTGTCGGGGCTGGGGAGCCCTGGCTCCCTCCCGGGGATGTGCTCCAGCAGCAACGTGTGGTGGTGACAGGAGCCATCAGCGAGAACCCGTCAGTCTGGTATGCAGCACCTCACCACAACACGCAGCACAGGCAGTAAAACAAGTGATTAAATGGTCTGATATCTTTGCGGTTTCTGGAACTCTGGAAATACAAGTGGAGTTTTGTGTTATTAAGGTAACTCTAAGAACTGGCCCCAGTCACCCCACGAGCTCGGTACACATCCTGGTGTATCAAATGGGTCGGCTGTTCTCAGGAGGCTTCCTGCCTGTTTTGAGTAAATGTGAGATCTCCTGGCAGATAAATACCCGCATCCCGGCAGGCTTCTTCCTTGAGAAACCAGCCCTGGGAGCACAGCTTCATTCCAGCCCTCCCCAAGCAGGCACAACACCGGTGACTGGGCAGAGCTGCAGCAAAGAGACCCCAGATGCCGTGTCCAGCCAGCCCCTCACGCACAGACACTCCCCTGAAATGAGCAGGCACAAAATCTGCAGCATCAAGAGCCCTTTCCTGCTGGTGCTGAGCCCTAGGAGGGAGCTGCTGTGGCCCCGGGTGCTGCGCAGGCGGAGAGCGGATGGGTCCA
>JAAGNO010030103.1:7913-37665 GCA_033439905.1 Ceryle rudis | reverse complement strand
GTTTTTGCTTTCCTATTCTAATAAATATTTAATAAAATCCCTTTTTGGATTTATTTGGACTTCAACTATAACAAATTGCATGAGATCATACCACTGCTAAACACTTATTGTTACTATTACTTCAGTAAAAATGTAAGAGTTCACATCCAGGAAATGCTGCAGTCCAAGGAGGAGAGGAAGGAAAATATAACATAATGCTACTGGGAATTCTAAGGTGTCATAGTTAGAGGGGCTGGGACCAATTTATCATTATGTGGGTAGAAGCAAAAACTGTCTATTCTATACCTATATCTATCTATACCTATCTATTCTATACCTATATCTATCTATACCTATCTATTCTATATCTATGTCATTGCTCGTGGGCTGTTAAGAAATCACTGGTAGCTGCTGCCCAGGACACACCTTCACATCCAGCGGAAGGAGTCCTCTCTGTTAATGGGCCCAGTCGGGGACCCACCGTAGGACTCACGGAATGACACGGCCCCTTGTGAGATGCTCCTCCCAGGGGGGAGGAGCCAAGTGCTCCCGCTCGGAGATGGGCTGGGGTTCAGGACACCACAAGGGACCCTGGCCCACCGGATTTCCAGAGGACGGGGAGCTGCCGGACCTGCCCGATCTGCCGGACCTACCCGACGATTTTTGTTTTTTTTTCCGGAGGATGGGAGCGGCCGGGTCTTCTCTAGGGGATCACTGTTTCAGCGGGATCACTGCTTCAGCAGGACCATTTCATCTGGACTGCTACCACCACCCTAGCTAGCAGAGTGTCGGGTTGTATTTGGACTCTGCTTGTGGTTTGGTTTTTTTCTTTCCCTTTGTACTGTTGCATTTCTTTTGTTTTGTATTTCTGACTTGAGTCTCTTGATGGTTTGCTTTTCAAACCATTACATGAGAGAAGGAAAAAGAGAACATCTGCCTTGACTTTAAACTGCAGTGAAAACATAGGCCTTCTCCATTCATCATAGAAATCTAAAACCTTCTGCACATAAACCAGCATTTTTTATCATACTACAGTAAAGCAAAAATGCATATGCACAACAGTGCTTTATAAGTGTTTGTCAGGAAATCATATGATGCAGCATTAAATATGTTTAGTAAGAATTCTGCTGGTGTCAGTTCACTGGGGAAGATGTACATCTCAAGCTTTCTGATGTTTCCAAAGCAGCATTTCTTACATTTCTCCTGTGATCCGCTGTCAGTGTTTGGGGCTTGAAATAATACTACCTGAAATTATGATGCCGTTGGGGTTAGCATGCTCATATAATAAATTGCTCCTAATATACATTGTCTGGTTATTAGCCAAATATTTAATCAGTCTTGAGCACAGAAGAACCTTTTATATGGCGAGTGGGTAGGCTAAGTATCTAGTTGTTCTTTTCGACTGTTGTACATTTAATATGATCTCTTTGCTTTGTTTTATTTAAACTTCACATTTTCCCTCTGAAAATATATTAAAATATATCAGCCTCAGAAATATAACAGAAGGATTAATCAATCTGTTTTTACAGAAATTATCAAATGGAACATGAAGGAATAAGAATTTTTGAAATTGTTTACCTCCAGAAACTTTTTTCTTCTTTGGCTGCCTACCATTTTTTAATATGTTACTCCAACTTTTAAGAAATATTTGTTTGTTTGTGGTTTTGGTTTTTTTTTTTAAGCTGCATATAATTTAAAGCAAAGAAAAATTCTAAAAATACTCTCAATGTGTGAATATAGTCCCTCAAAGTTTATTTTCTTAGCTGTATTTACTAAAACCATAGCACTTTGGGAATGATGTAAAAATATACATGAAGACTTGCAAACATTTTTCTGATATATACTTTTCCTGACAAACAAAAAATGTGAACCTGCACAAGTGTATTAGCTAAAATTGTATATCTAGGCCCAAGTTCATTGGATTTAAAGGTCTTCTATATCAAGGTTGAAATTTTTTTTTTAAAACAGAGGTTGCTGTAAATAAGCAAGACTACCTCTCTTCTGTAACAATAAAATCTGTGCATTCAGCCAAGAAAGCAGACTTCTAGCATTTTACAAGAAGTGTGAAATACCTTGTTTACATCTTTCTTTCTGAAATTCAAAGGAATTTTCATAGGTGAGACAGTATATATATATGGACATTCATGTCCCAGCCGGACTCTAAGGAAAGCTAGGTAAAAATTATCTCGTGATTTCAATGGAAATATTAACAAAAGGTAAACCTAGGACATGATTTTCAGAAGTGAGACTTTGAAATCATGCCTACTGGCAGATTTGGCATCTTGAAAAAGGAGAAAACTCAACACAGAACTCAAAAACCTGCCCAAAAAAGGATTAAGACAAAAAAAAAATAACAACCAAACAACGCTGTACATCAAGAAAAAAAAAAAAAAAGAGACTTGGAAAAGCCTCATTGCATAAAAGATGCCTAAATGTCTTGATAAGAGGCTCCAAAAGGTAATACCAGATAAAGATCTTGTTTCAGTTCTCACTTTGAGTTCAAGGGAACAGTTAACAGCACGAATGAAATACACCATTGTCTATGATGATATTTAGGCCTATGTCTTGGCGACCTCCAGCTACCACAAACTTCATCAATTTTTTTTTAGAGATTCTGTAGGGAAGGCTCTTTTATTCTCTAGATTAATATTTTAACTTTTTTTTTTTTTTTTTTTAATTGTTCTGCTTGTTCCTTTGAGTTAGATTGCTGGGAAGGATTGCTTCTGTGATTCAATCATTTGTATATTCTGCATGGAGATGGAGAGAGGGGAAGGAAGTACTGTGAATAAAATATAAAAGTAAAATGCATTACTATGTCCTGCTTGAAATGTCAGATTAAAGTTTGCTTGATTTAGTTCCTTTTTTTCCCTCCCTTGTTTGTCTAACTAATAGTTTCATAGCAATTTGCTGAACACAGTTTATTTTTACCACTAAAGCCTTGTATCCCAGTAGGGGACATAAGTACTATGATGTGAGCTTTAAAAGCTCAATACCATGAACACAAATCTTTTTAAAGAGGAAAGATTTCATGTACATTATATCTGAATCTATTTAACTCTAAAGCACCTTCTATGAATTAGAATATGTTTCCTAACTATTTCTTGAGCTGCTGTGTTTAAATAAAACCGCATGGTCCATTTAGTTTTCCTACCTGTACTCTAACCACTAGACCGAGAAACACAAAGATGCCTGCTTTCTGTACCCAACTCTGCCATTTTCCCAGAAATCCCTGCTGTTCCAATTTCCTCACCAGAAAGAGAATGTGTGATAAAACTTTTCAGATATTTGAAGCAATTTATACTGAGTTTGTGTTTGTTGTTAAATTCCAAAAGGTTAGGTTGTATTTTATATCTTATCATACCAAATTCCAGTGCAGATGTCAGGACATTTTACAAGTGGCAAGTTTATTGCAGCTCTTCTGGGAGAAAAAAGCCAGAAAGAATCATATGATATAGCTGTACAATAGAGAACTCTGCAGGGATACATTAGTAGAGCTGACTGAGATTTGGATTTCTGTTTTCTGATTTTTTTATTTTGTCTTTGTTCAAATTTGTGATGAAAACCAATTTGTTGAAACAGTTTTCATTTGGTCTTGCAGAGCTCAGAAACTGTAATTGAAGAAAAGTGCTTTAGTGAATTTGCCATTTTTAAAAGTGCAGTTTGAAATATGAAGTGTCAATTAGATAATTACATGTTAAAAAAACTATTATTATTTATTTAATTTTCATTAATAACAATAACAATAATAACATTAGACCAATAGTACTGCTGATAACCTACCTTGATATGAGATAAAACAACAGAGGGTTTTTTAAGCATTATGGGAGGTTGTCTCTTAACGATGACTGAGATATCTCCTTTGAATCAAATAACAGTGTATTAGAACAGTTGTTACTGGTATTACTACAGCATAAATGTACAAGTCTTTAAAGGGAAAAAATATTCCACTTGGTACTAATTAGCTACTGTATTTAATTATTCTGTGAAAAAAGGAATATTCCAATATTATAAAAAGACATTGAAATAATGCAATACATCATTAAGACACAAATCATACCAAAATAACCCCCCATGCATAAACAATAAATCTGTTTATGGACTGAATATCATTTATGTTAGACAATTCTTTTGAAAGATACACTTTTCCTCTTTGTATGGTTTGCTCAATCCTCTTAAACAACTCCATTCATTCTTCCCTTAAACTCCTTGCCCAAAAAGCTCCCTCAGATGGAGAATATGGCATTTTCATCCAGATTCCCACATGTAATTGTCGAACATATCTTTCTAAGTGGGAAAGTAATAACTCAAGATGGCATTCAAGCCTCAGTCTGCAACCATCTAATTTCAGTGCTGTATCTCCATTCATCCTCTCTCTATGTCTCTTATCATACTGACTTTGCATGGAGACAAATCTGTCACACTTCAGAACACTGAGAAAACAGCAAGGTCACTTTTAACTATACATGGTTCAGCAGAAGTTCATATATGCTTAATATGTGTTGTAAAATGTAACTGATCAAGAGAGCATCTTACCCAAGTGATTACAGTGTCCTATGGCTGATCTGAGTAAGGCCAAATGAAAGAGAAAACAAATGAGAAAAACTAGCCAGGATAATTGTCCTCTCCTCCTCAATTTTATTAATTAGATAAATAAAAATTTGCATTTATATAATCTGTGAGCAACTTGTTCCTTTTCAGCAAAGGAGAGGGATGGAGGTGGTGGTGGGATGTGTGCATGCTAAATTTCTGTGAAGTGCAGCTCATGATTAGAATGAACAATTAGGATAGTAAATGTTATATTTAGCCTTTTTTCTTCTTTCCCCCCCCCACCCCCAATGGGTAGCTTCAAAGAGAGCAGACCTGTCTTCACATAGCCCTTTTGCAGTTAATGAAAAAGAGTGAGGCTCCTCCATTGACTGACACAGCATATCAGTCCTGAATTGCATGCTAGAGCAACTTTTCTCTCTTTTTCCTCAGTCATAAAGCAATAAGCTCATCCTGTGATCCATGGATACTTCTAAGGGTGCTGTAATTTCTACCTAAGAGCAGCACATTTTTTCACAGTGTATTTGAATTCTGTTTACAGGATTTTGCACCTGTAGTGAAAAATTGTTAAGGAGTGAAACTAAAAGAATTTGAAAATCACTGCTCTAGATACAGCCTAAGATTTCCCTTGTGGATCTAAAGATAGCTGTTCTGAGAAAGCCTTTTATGCTGCTTTTTCATTTTCAAAGCTGTGAAAACATTTAACCGATTTAATCAATTGAATAAATTCTGTTAGGTGAAAACTTAGATCATCCTGCAGCATTGCACTACACAGTCTGATGTGCTTACATAGAAGTTCTAGGATGCTCTCAGTTACCAATGCTTTCCTTTATATTCTGCCTTCCTTTATATTCTAGTTTCAGCTTATTACCCTGCCATGCTTTGTTAGACTGTCTTCTTTTATTTTTCCTCTTAAAAGGATTCTTTTCTGCCATCTACTTGGCACAGTCAATTACACCAGCATAAAGTGCTACCAAAACAGAATAATAGCATCCAACCTCCATTTTAATAAGGTTGTAAAGCAACAATACAGAATATTTTCTTTTTCTTTTATCCAATCCCTTTTAATTACATTCAGATTCACTCGGCAGAACACTGAAGTGATTATACAACTGCTGTATAGTTCATCAAAAGAAGGTTTTGATAGAGCTGCAACAGGGTGTGCTTCCTTTGAAACCTATGATAAATTACAGTTCTTTCATGCATTTTGATTTGGGGAAATTAATTTTCCATTTCCACAGAATCATAGAATGGTATAGGTTTGAAGGGACTTCTGGGGATCATCTAGTCCAACCCTCCTGTTATTGTGGGTTCACCTGGAGCAGGCTGATAAGAATATGTCCAGGTGGGTTTTGAATATGCAGAGGAGACTCCACAACCTCTCTGGAAAGCCTGTCCCAGGGCTCTGTCACCCTTAAAGTAAAGTAAAGAAGTTTTTCCTCATGAGGGATTTCAGATTTTGTGTTGTTATGTTTTCAAAGCAAGGTACACTAAGTTGCACTGTGACCTGTTTGCTTAGATGTAATCACAGTTAGAAGGCTCAGTGCTTAAACCTTCTAAACAACTTTTTGGTCAGGATATACCTCTGAGACACAGTTATCTGTCCCTTTGCACGTGCAAGGATGCAACCCATTTGTATAGTAAATATAAGAAAGTATCTGTGCATGGATGAAGAGCTATTTCTCACTAAAGCTAAGGAGGATGTATCAGAGGGGTTAATTTACCGTATTCACCAGCATAGATGAGCATAGCCACAGTGTATGCAAAGGATTCACTAATGAACTTCCTCCATCATGTGGCCCTAAAGGTGCACCAGTAAATGCTAATAAGGGATGAGAAGGGTGGTAACAACTCCTGTATTCTTCGTAATTAACTCAGTCCCAGCCTAGACAGATGACTAACCTTCTAGCTCCCTCATCCATCATCAGCTTACCTGGCTCTGTCAGTTTTTGCAGTTAAGGCCAATTAAACTATTCATAACAAAATACATTAATTGAGGAAACAAAGAACATCTTTCCCCTTGCTGGGCCTATGCTTGCAACACACAGGGCATGTCAGAGCAGCCCTTCCTGATGGCTGTGGCTTGTTCTGTGGACACAAAAGGTTGAATTAAATTGTAGTGTTTCAGAATATGGCTGCTTTGGAAACCAAACCAACCACAAAAAAGAGGTGCTTACATGAGATAATTTATTATCCAGCTCATGTAAAATGATGGTGATAAAGCAACTCTCAGTTTATCTGTGGTTAGAAGCTTGAGCTGTCACAATTCATTTGATGTGCTTGATGAGAAGGGGTGGTAAGAGAAGAGGTTGTGCAGCCTCTTCCCTATCATGTGACACACAGCATGCAACCCACCAAATTATCCCAATGCAATAGAGGGAGCTAACATAACTTTTTCACATACACAATTTGTAGCTAATCTTTCCATCAAAGTAAGTGCCTTTCAACAGGAAGGCAGGACTCAAACACGTCATATAAATTAGGGAATTATTTACGGGTATTTTGAGATTCATACAAGGGCAGAATCTCATCAGTCCTCTAAAATGATCTTCAAGAGATTGTTGTTTCAACACCATCTCCTAGCCTAAAGGACAGAAATAGCAAGAGAGCAGTATCACATGTGCTGCCACTGTACTGCCATTGCCTATTATATGCAGTAGGTTTCATGAAAGCTGTCCATAAATAGCAGCAATGACAATTAAACATTCTGGGGATGTTTTGACTACCCCGGAACTTGAGAAGTTAAGAAAATCTTTTATCAAGGGATGCAAAATATGCTGCCCCTTCCCAATTTTTAATTTTTTTAAAAATTTCTTTAAATGAGTTTAGGGACATTCCTATTCTGAGTCAATAGTTTATCTGGTCTGTTCCTTTATTAACAGGGACATACTGTGAGAAGAGGATGCTTGTCATTGTCAAAACCTGTTGTATCACACTGGCTGGTGATATCCCTCAAAAGACTCTGGAGGGAGTTACAGAAATTCAGGTATCTTGTTAGGCTGCTGAACACTGCGTAGTGGCCCCACTTTTTAACTTTCTTGATCTGAGCTTGATACCTGCAGCATATGAGAAGCCAGACATGACCAGCTTCTTTACAGGATTTGCATGTAAGGGAGGAAAGAGGAAATAACAACACCCACACAAATAATAGACAGAAAAGCCACATAAAGCATCCAGAAAGGCCCTGAGAGAAACAGAAAAAACGAACAGTTGACAAGCATGAATTGTGCAAGGACAAACAGGAGAGGATTGTTGGACAGCAGGTTCCACATAACTTCCTAAGGACAAGCTGGTGTTCAGGAAATGGTATTCTATAAAGGATGTGCTGTCTCCTCCTGCATCAGGTCACATCACAGGTCACTGACTAAAGCACAAGGGCTGCCATCAGATTTCATTAGATCTCATCCTTCACTGTAGGACCTTTACCCCTGGGGTTCCCCAGCACCACACAGTCTCCCCAGCCCTTCTCCAGAGCTGTCTTTGGAGCCCAAGGCTCAGCAGATATCTGGCATGTGTCAGGTATAGGACTTTCTGGCAGCTTGACAGGTGCTCAGAAGATGGTTCAGAGGGCTAGTTACAATGTTGAGCACACTGCCAGGTCCAGGACAGATCTCAGTGGAGTCTTACAGATGCCCTACAGTGCCATTGCCCTGAGGACAACACAGCATCCTGATGTCTCTGTATAACTATAAGGTGTTGACTTGGTAGCCCAAGACCATTCAAAAGCCAAGAAAGTATTTTCATATAGCCACTGTCTCTGAGCTGTGGAGGGGCTGGAAAAACACAAGAGGATCCTGATCCACAACACTTTTGGGACAGGGAGAACAGAGGTCTGAACTTGTATTTCTTGCAGCTGCTCTATAATGAGCTCCTGCTATGTATGCATATACGTGGTGTGAACCTCTATGAGTTCACCTCCATGACTCAGCTTACCTTGTTACTTATGCCAACATGTGAAGTCCCATGTGCTCTCTCCCTTGTGACCATCAATCATGGTATGGTAACATGAAGATGGAATTATTCTATATACATTTCAAATACCTACAGTCTTCCAGGCCCTATGAAGTTGAAGAGGTTGCAGCAGTATGCTGGTGTCCAAAGGAACAGCCCTGATTCAGAAAGAAGCCCTGGAAGAGGGCTTTCACACAAGGTGGGGACAGGAGAAAGGCAAGGATTCCTGCAGAGTGAATTTTAATTCTCAGGGTGCCTCACCTTCAAGCTAGGTGGACTAACAGTGGTAGGTCTTGAAAAAAGCCAACTTACAGTCTTCCCCTGCACAACCTCCGTACAATGGTTGAAAGAAAACTATACCGGGAGCCGTCAGTTAATGTTTTCACCTGCAAGGCTGGAGGCTGTCAGGTCTGTTCACCTGGCATGAGCATTAGAGTTTCTAGTACACAATGATTTCCATATCTGTGTAGGTACATATGGAACCTTGCTTTTACAGGGAGACAGCTAAGATTGCCTTTGGAGACACAATAAAGCAAATATATGATTTTTTGGTGGAAATTAGTAGCATTATGTTAAGTTTAAGTATGTTAAGTATATTAAGTAGCATGTTAAGTTTATAGGCATATGGAGGACAAAATAAAACCTTATGCTACTGAATAGTATGGAAAGAAACACATTTGAGAATAAAAGTGAGTTTTGAAATCTTTAGTTTCAGAAGCCTTTATAAAAAGGCCAAGCCTCAGTATTAATTGAAAGAAACAGAACAAGCAATGAAACTTCTTCAGTGACAAATGCATCTCTGCTTTTAAATAAACCCCCCACCACATAACAAGTGATGAGCAACATTAATACCAGGCCCCAGACCTTTCGGTAACCACTTGTAGAATGTTTTGGAAATGAAACCAACACAATTACATCAGTGAAAATTTGCACATCCCTTGTGGATGTTAACAGAGAAGCCCTGGCACAGAGCCTGAAGCTAAAAAGTGCCATCTGCTCTCAACATAGCTTCAGCAAGAGCTCCATTGAAAAAGTACCCAGAAACAACCTTCCCCTTACAAGGGCTAAGTAGTTCTGAAATGCAAATGCCAGTGCAAGCACCAAGGAGTTTTGCTGAAGGTTGAATGAACCCCCTGTCAGATGAGCACCCTGTCAGATGAGCAAGGGAAAAAAAAGAACAAGGAGGTGGGAGTAAACAAAATGCTTCTAAATGAATACAATGTGATATAAAGTCACTTTTCTGCTTCACCTGTCCTTGTCTCCTCCTCTCAGGGTTTCCCAGCCACCGGCAATCAGTTTAAATTTATTCAAATACTAATCCTATAAATGGAAATTGAAAAGTAAATCCCTTTAGACTGTAAATAACTAGGGTGCTATATCCCAAAACGTATATAATTTTAAGCAACACACTGGCATTTCCTGAAAAAAAAAATGGAAATTTTAATTTAAGCATGAAATTTGTCCTTTTAGAATTGCTTATAATGTAATCACTGGGTGAGAGATGATTTTTTAAATGTATTTGTAAGTGGAACAAGAGTCCTGGCTCTGACTGAGGAGCTACAAAAATAATAAAAGTTAAATAATAGGAAGAATCTGCATAGATAAGTACATCTGTCATTAATTAATAGCCTGGCAATGTCACTTGAGGAAAAAAATGAGAAAGAAACTAAGCCATGAAACAAAACAAGAAGACAGAGAACATGATGCCACAAAAAATGATGAAAGCCATATGCTCACCTACAGACTTATACAGTCTCTTCACATCATAAACAGGCATTGTGTGGGGTGGTTGGGTGAGCCAACACAATGGCCGTTGTGTTGGTTAAAAAAAAAAAAATAATAAGAGAATAGGTCCTTGTATCTGTATTTATTTTTCTTTTAAGTGTCTTTTTCTCCAAGGCCTTTTCATTCTGGTGTTGCCTTTCATTTCCAGGAGCATCAGGGTAGAGGCATGCATCCAGCTCAGCGAAGACATGCTCTTAAGACAGCATGAGCAGAGACTGAACTCTAACTTTTAGCACTCACCAGGACAACCCGGTTTGTCAAAGAAATCCGATGCTCTTATGCTACATTGTATTGGTTTTGTGTGGCAAGGTTTGGGTAGTGGGTGGTTACAGGGATGGCCTCCATGAGAAGCTGTTAGAAGCTTCCCTATGTATGATGGAGCCAATGCCAGCTGGCTCCAAGAAGGATGCACCACTGGCCAAGGCTGAGCCAATCAGTGATGGTGGTAGTGGCTCTGTGGTACCATATTTAAGAAGAGGAAAAAGTAACTGCACAACAGCAATTGCAGACAGAGAGAGGAGTGAGAATATGTGAGGCAAACAGCTCTGCAGACACCAAGGTTGGTGAAGAAGGAGGGTGAGGAAGTGTTCCATGCACCGGAGCAGATTCCCCTGCAGCCCATGATGAAGACCATGGTGAGACAGGCTGTCTCTCTGCAGCCCATGGAGGTTAATGGTGGAGCAAATATCCACCTGCAGCCCTTGGGAGACCTGATGTCAGAGCAGGTGTATTCCCAAAGAAGGCCGTGTGGGAAGCCTGCACTGGAGCAGGCTCCTGACAAGACCTGTGGACCCACACAATAGCACGTTTTCTTGTAGGACTTGTGATCCCATGGGGATCCATGCTGGAGCAGTCTGTTCCTGAAGGACTGAACTCCATGGGAGGGACCCACGCTGAAGCAGTTAATGAAGAACTGTAGCCCATGGAAAATACTCACTTTGGAGAACTTCATGAGGAACTGTCTCTCAGGGGAGGGACCCCACGCTGGAACAGGGGAAGAGTGTGAGGAAGGAGCAGCAGAGACAGTGTGTGATGAACTGACCACAACCCCCATTCCCCACTCCCTTTCATTTCTAGGGGAGAGAAGGTAGAGAAATGGGGAGTGAAGTTGAGCCCAGGAAGAAGGAAAGGGTGGGGGAAAGGGGTTCTAAGATTTGGGTTTATTTTGCATTACCTTACTCTGAATTCCTAACAAATTAATTTCTCCAAGTCGAGTCTACTTTGCCCGTGACAATAAGTGATGAATGTTCTCTCCCAGTCCTTATCTCAGTCCATGATCCTTTCATTATATTTTTTTCTTTCCCTTGTCCATCTGAGGAGGAGGAGCAATTGAGCAGTTTTGGTGGGCACCTGGTGTCCAGCCAGGGTCAACACACCACATAGATAGAAGATAATTGTTACAAATGCATACCAAAGAGCGAACGTCTCCCACAACCTTTACAAAAAGGGATCATAATCATCCAGATATGAGAGCCTATAGACTGACAGGTCCATCTGCCTTCACTTAATCAGATTAAGTGCAGGTGGTCAAACCTTACTCTGAATCACCTAAACATGGCAGATGGAGCATCACAGGAAAAAGGCAGGGAATTGCTTTCTACCAACACAAATTAAAGACTACTCAGCAATACATGCTTAGTATGCCCCCTGCTGCTAACTCCTCCAAGCACTTAAGCAAAAGGAATTAACTTCAGACCAAAAGCTGCTATGTCCCATGTCTCCCACCTAAAATTCTACAGAACCATGTCATGCAACACCTCACCAACAGTCTGCATCTTCAACAGCCCCAGCTCAAGCCCCAGCCCATATAATGGAGAGGTTGGAGAGGGGCAAGAATAGAGAGAAAGCAGAGCTGTAGGCAGCATTTCATCTGGTGTGGCTCATGTTATTATTACCAGCCTAGTATTAGTGATGAGGCTCCTAATGAGTTGTGGGTTTTTTAAATCAATTACATTTTTTCCTGGTACTTACAAAAATAACCATATTATCCTGTCTTCTACTGAGGAAACTGCTCAGCACAGAATTAGGATCTTGCATGTGCTTGTAGGTGACATTAAGATTTTTCTGTGGGCTTTTACTAGCGTGTTAGGTAGCTAAATGAAAATGCTTCCAGACAATCAAGGCCCTGAAGTTTGCAATTTAAACTTTGAAGAAGGCTGCTAAATAGCTTAGAGCTTACTACAAGGGAGATAAACACTTAACTTGGATGCTTCTGCTGAGCATTGCTAGACAACAACTTCTTTAGTGTGCAAAAGACTTAAAGCAAAGAAACACTCAACCTTGGATCTCAAAGCTCCCTTAAGTTAGGAATACCACAAACTGTTATTGGATCCATTTTGGGAAAAAGTTGTGTTGCATTTGTATCTCACTTTCAGTTTATTATATAGAATGATTGCAAACAGCTTTGATTTTCACTTCCTGTCCAGATCTGATATGCCAGGTCAGCATTAAGGGAATTGCTTTGTTAACACCTTCATACACAAGCGTGGAGGAAAAGGGAATCACCTTTAGGGGTGCTTTGCCTCCTGCATTCATGTCATCCAGATGATAAAAGTTACTCACGTGCTGTCTCATGTCATAGCATTTTCCCAGCTGTACCTGTGGGCCAGTGCAGCTGCTTTGATTTGTTATTTGGGACAAACAAGACATTGCTGCTTTGTCCTGACAGGCCAGTTAGTGGCTGATGTGGATCTTGGAAGCTAAGGAATCTTAAGCAAAACTAATAACCAGCAGGCATCATCTGGGAATCTCAGTTAACATAGTTACTAAGTAAGAAGATGCTTATTCAACACAGTAATCCTCAGCTCCATGCCCAATAAGTTCATAGAGGATCTGCACAAGATAACTTTGGGATGGTAACCCAGGATAATTACCCTCACCCACCGAATTATGTGGAGTACCAAGCACCTCTTATCTTCTTGCCACAATAACTCAGGATAGCTCATTTCCCCTCATCTGCTCATACCCTTGCATGGCACCAACATAACCAACCAGCTGCAGATCTTGGAATTTGGACAACAGTGCCTGCATTACATCAGCGAGTTTGCTACTGAGCAAAACAAGACGTTGCATATGTATGATATGTTAATCAGGGAAGCTTTATTACATACCCCTGTGAAGCTCACCCCTTGAGCTTCATCCCCAAGAAGAGCTTTTCTGTGTCAGGTTGCCATTTTTACTAGTGTTGGTGTCCCAGGGTTGCCACTGTGGTAATGCTACACTTGCAAGAAAGCCAATGCTTTCATTCACTGTCATGCCTCTTCCCTGATGGATCTGCTTGTTTTTCACCTGTAACATGGGGCTTTGAGCAACCTGATCTAGTGAAAGATGTCACTACTCATGGAAAGGTGGGTTGGACTAGCTGATTCTCAAAAATGACTTCCAACCCAAGCCATTCTGTGATTCTGTAACAAGGGAATTTTGTTGGAACTATTGTCAGACTTTGGGAACTAAAGAAATACACAATAGTTTGGTAAGAGATGAAGAGGCTGAAGAAAGCATGCTTTTCTCTATCAGGCACACACATTAATTTTCTGAATGGCTAAACTGAGAAAAGTGCTTCCTGATAGCTCCTTTAACTTTTAAAATCAAGACAGCTTTGTTGAGGTTACCCAAGACAGAAACTATTTTTACGTTTTGTTCCCAGAATGTACAAACAGTGGGACACTATTTTTCCTTGCACAGAACAATGCCTTTTGTATAAAACAGAATTACAGAATCACAGAATCACAGAATAATTGTGGTTGGAAAGGATCTTGTAGATCACCGAGTCCAACCATACCTACAAGAATAAAGAACACCTAAATACCTGACCACTAAAAGGAAACAAAACCAAACCAAAACAAACCCACAAAAGAAAACAAAACCAAACAAACCAAAAACAAACAAACAAAAAAACCCCAAACCAAAACCACTTAGTGGGAAGTTGGCAATCACTTCTCTTCATGACAGGCTCTCTGTTGAGCTTCATTTTAACTGTTATCTTCTAGAAAAATCAGTACAGTTCACAAACTCATCTTCTTTTCCTTACTGAACATGTTTTTAATTTTTGCATAACTCAAGCAGGGAGGACTCCCTATACCTACAGGCTGCTATGGTGTCCTGATTTGTCTCAGTTGCTCCATCCCTTCAGGACTCCTCTGGACCACCTTTAGTAGACTCTTTGCCTTGATTGTCTTCAGACAAATTTAGCTCTTTTCTAAAGACTTGCAACTTCAATATCCCTGAAAAAAAAACATAGAATCTCCATGTTCCTTTATGAACAACAGAACTAAAGAAATGTGGTTTCCTATACTTTTAGTTTCAGAGTGTTAATACAGTTAATGGTGTTACTATCAGGACAGAAGGCAAGAAGGCAAGTCAGAGATCTAAAAAATATTGATTTCAACAATAAATATGTTTTTCCTGTTGAAAGTTTGAAAAAATGGAATTTCTCACACTATTTTTATTGTAAACATTATTTTACTTTTAGAGTTTATTGCTTTAGAAAGTCTAGCAGAAAAAATGTGAGATCCTTTGGGATGAGTGTTTGTACTAAGCACTCTATACAGACACAATTGTTCCATTTTATATTTCTGTTAAATAGCTGTTTCATATAAACAGAAAATTTCTGTCCGATTCCTTCCATCCTTCTCCCTGGAAGACATTAAGAAGGGCAGAAGCCTAATCACTAAGTTGTTTATGCTGAAATACATACCTAATTCTAATGTTGCTTCAGGAGTGGCCTGTAGGTCATTGTGAATAAATACCTCATTGCAAATAGTAAGGAGCAGAAGATGAGAATGCTAGACTGGACTGCAGGTGAGTACAGTGACTATCAGCACATGGTGACTTGTCTGATCATCATGATAGGGACAATCATTTCATTTTAACTTTTGAAACATTTGTTCCAGAACTAAAATTTATTAGCCAAATATTTATGATGCATTTTGTTGGAAAATCTTTGTAGAGTTTGTACATCTTTTTTTATGGAGGACATTTTCACATCTTACTGTAGAAGCAGAATACACATATCAATGGCATATCAACAACAGTCTCTAAATTATCCAGAATTATTATCAAAGGAGTTCTGCTGTTGGAAAAGGACAGCATACATCTAGTAGGGCCTGCTCCCTGGACTGAGTGCTGTTAAATTCTGTGATAGCTGCATCCACAGAATAACTTCAGAATCATTAGTGTCCTCAAAGCATTTCCTTTATTTTCATAATGTTAGAAGATGTCTCAATCTTCCATTGACACAGCAACCATGGAGATAAGAAACAAGAAGAAGCAGCCTGTCTAGAGATGATGAAGGGGCCCTGTCAAGAATGGGAAGACACCAGACCCTCATATCTACCAGTCAAATCTGTGTGAAAGGTGGGGAATTTAGATTGTAAGGGTATAATTTCCCTGGGATTTCTTTGTTTGGGGTCCCTCTTTGGAGGCACTCAGCTTGAGCTGCTCCACATGTTGGATAAATAAGTCATTTACTTACTCAGTGGACTGGCAACTCACGTTCTTTGAGCAGGAACATATAGCTGAGCCCTGTTGACGGTGGCGTATTTCTTGGCAGGTAGCATAATTTCCTCACAGACTAGATCAGTGGGCAGTGAAGTGAATTGAAAACCTATGAACTACTGAGCTCAAAGTGTTTCAGTCAGTGACACAAAGCCTACCTGGATGCCAGTTACTAGTGATGTACCCTGGAAGTTGATACTGGATACAGTACTGTTCAATGTCTTCATTAATAGCCTGAACGGTAGGGCACAGTTTGCAGGTGTTGCAAAATGGGAAGGAGTGGCTGATACACTAAATGATTGTGCTAATGTCCAGATGGACAGGCTGGAGAAATGGACTGACAAAAATCTGAACAAGTTTAAAAAAGAGAATTGCTAAATCCTGTGCCTGAGGAGGGATGACCCCATGCACCAGTTCAGTCTGTGGACTGACCAAATGTAAAACAGCTTTTCAGAAAGGACTGGGAGGTCATGCTTGACAAATTGAATATGAGCCAGCATTGTGCACTTGCAGTAATGAAGGGCAACGATATGCTGGGGTATATTGGGAGGAGTGTTGCCAGCGGGTAAATGGAGGTGATCTGTTCCCTTTACTCAGCATTGGTGAGGCCACATCAGAAGTGCTGTACCCAGTGCTTGGCTCCTCATCACAAAAGAGACATGGCTGTATTGGTGCAAGTCCAGGAGAAGGCCATGAAGACAATTAAGAGACTGGAGGATTAAGAGACACTGAGAGAGCAGAGGGATCTTATCAATGTATATTAATACTTGCTAGGAAGATTAAAGGAGGTGGAACTAGACTCTTCTCAGTGGTGTCCAGGGGTGAGAGGCAATGGGTACAAATTGAAATATTAAAAAAAATCCATTTAAGCTTAAGAGAAAAACTTTTTTTTTTTTTTTTTTTTTACTGTGAGAGTGCTTGAGTACTAGCACAGAGAGGTTGTGGAGTCTCCATCCTTGGAGATAATCAGAACGTGACTCAACATGTTCCTGGGCAACCTGGTCCAGCTGACCCTGTTTTGAGCAGGGTTTGGGATAGATGATTTCCAAAAGGCCCTCCCAGTATCAGGAGTTCTGTGATCCAGATACACTTGTAGGTAGGTAAAGTTTATGCATTAATAAAAATAAACACATACAGAGTTCATTTATAGCCATTCTACCAATCTCATGTGGCATCATCAAGACCTCATAGTAGTAACCATTATTAAACAGCTTCTCAGCTCCACTCAAAATCTTAGAAAATTATATGAAACTCACTGCCTCATCTGTTTTAACTTTGAAAACATATAAAAAATAATAGATAAACCTACCCCTCCAAGCAATCCATATAATTTTATAGTCGCTCAAGATCTCTGATTTCTTGGTGAGAAACTTTGTGGGCATCTGTTTGTCAACCCCCTTCTGTGATAGATGTAATCTTAGAATCATGGAATGGTTTGTATTCAAATGGACCTTTAAAGGTCATCTAACTCAACTCTCAACCTTCCTCAAAGACTATTGGCATCAATTTCTGAGGCTCTGTTATCCACCCCAAGATGCTTGCTCAGAGAACATCTTTGCAAACTGCAATCCCTCCTGAATTGCAAACCTCCTCCAAACTGCAGTTTCCTTCTGAAAGAGGAGGTAGCTGCTCTTCTTCCTTATTTTTAGTGGCTTTCTGCTCCTTAGCAGGAGAACCACCACATACTAGATCAGCTGTTCTTACTGCTCACAAGAATCTTAAGCAATTTTCCTCTTTTCACTCACTGCTCCTGCTGCTGCTTTTATGATAGATGAAGGTATCATAAAATACAGAAAGTTAGACAAACATTCCATGACCCATTGTCATTTCATGACCAGTGTTGGAGCAAGCAATTTATTGATTCTGCATGAAAGAAAGAGCTAAAGTCATCTCACATCCATGTCAGTACAGAGCAGCTTAAGGGGAAAATAAGAGAACAACTGTTGACTTGGCAATCTGGACTCCAGCTCTGTTTTCACTGTCACACCACTGCCTGCTTTTCACTAGAGCATATTCCCCAGCACCAGACAAGTGGTGAGGCTGGAAATGCCTTACATATGGTGTCCTGACCTGAAAGTTTAGACCCTGGGTTCTCTCTGATTAGTCACCACATGGTATCTCCTGTACAAAAAGCCTCTAGCTCTCCAGCCATAACCCACTATACCATGAAACTAGTGACACCGAAACCAAAAGTCCAGCTAGTCCAATGTCCTGTTTCTGACAGTGCCCCAGAGTAAATGCTTTGGGAAAAAGTCTTAGACCAGAGCAAGGACAGAGATAGCTCTTACCCTGCAAAATTTTGCAGCATAGAGCAGGAGGTATTTTAAGGGATTCCTCAGTAGAAGGTTAAAGCTGGAGCATGCCAATTAAATTGCTCTTTAGGGGCCTACTCTCCATGAACTTATCTAGTTTCCTTTTCAACCAAACTATACTTTTGGCTTTCACAATGTCCTGTGTTAATATGTTCCACAATTTATGCTCTTTGTAAAAAAATGTTTCCTTCTGTTTGCTTTGGCCTATTGCACCTGCTAATTACCTTGGGTGTTCCCTGCTACTATATACTATATAGCATATACTATAAGAAATAGCAAATAATACATTCCGAATTACCTCCTTTCCTGCCACCATTAGACAGGTATTTGTCCTCTAGTGCCATCATCTGCTTTCCTGTTATCTCTTCCAGGTTGAAAAATACTATTCTGTATAGTTACTATACATATGTCCTGTGTTCTGGGTCCTTCTGTCATGACAACTGGAACACCATCATGTGATGGCCAAATATCACAGGCATTGCTTTTCATGGTACAAGTGCAGCTTTTTCTGTAAAATTCAACCTGGAAAGAATCTGTAAGAAGGTGCACAGACTGGCTAAAGAAGAAAAGGTACACAATAGTCCAAAAGAGCCATGGAGGTCAGAGACAGGTTTTGGGCCATCCTCCCTGACACAGGCCAAACCCTTGAAGCAGCTTGCTCTGTCCTCCCTCCACGCAGCCAGGAACTTATGCCTGCCTCTCCACTACATTGCCATGTTCCCCTCCTCTGCCACAACCCCCACACCCTGTGCCTTCTAGATGGTGATATCATGATCATGGAGGGAGAAATGTGAACAAAAGTACAAGAACTACTGCAAGACAGTAGTGATACAAGTTATGCACATTGTGAGAATGTTGCTGTCCAGGGCATCCAAATGCTGGCTGAAGCAAAAACTTCTTTTGTTCTCTGACCACTGATACCCATATATATATAGATTATTTTTTTTTAAACCCAGTCCCTCTAACCTAACACTTCCCTGTGTAGAGAAATTGCTTCCTCATAGCTTTTTCACTAGTGACTTGGAAGCAGTGGTCTAGTCACATTTGTGTTCGGGGGTCAAAGTTACTCAGTTAGATCTTGGCACTATCTGATGAGTAATCCTATCAGTATCCAGTAACAGCTATTAAAGTTTTCTCAGAAGGAAAGACAATGTTATCTCTTTCTCTGCTTGGCTCTGCATACCTTCCCCACAACTGAGGACCCTATCTGTGCACCACAAGCTGCTCCTTGAAAAAATAAGACTATCATCAGAAATGCAAGATTTCCCACAGGAATTTTGGATATATCAGATTTACAGACTCCATCAGGTCTGGGCAAAATATACTTTTGGCCTGGACCTAGATATGTGCCACTGGAGCAGCGCTGCCCTACAGCCTAGCTGAATTTTTCAGACAAGCCATCTTTCAGTGCTGTATAAATAAAGAACAGTGGATTCTAGTACTTAAGTGGCCTCATTCTTTTGAGTGATATCCACCCAGTATTATTATACTCACCTTGTTCTCTATGGACACAGATGCTAATATTTATGTTAGCTGGTCTAAATTTTCTGCTCCCATTTATCAGGAAGTGAGCACTAAGCCGAATTTGAGACCAGTTCCAAATTCATCCAAGGCAGTTTGTTTTCCAAAGAAAACACTGTTGACAATAGAAATGGACTTTAGAGACTGGATCTTCTAAATGTATAGACAGATTCAATAGTAGCTCCCTAAAATATGGAGCAAGTACACTCACTGGCCTCTATGTACTCCCAACACAGTTTCTGTGTATTTGTGTACATTAGACTGTATTTTTTCTAGTGCTTTTGAAAATGCAGTGAAGGATTTCAGCAGTTTAATGTTGCATGGCACAGTATGATTTTTTACAGGTTTATATTGGCCAGTAGCTGTTGAATTTTATTGAAGAACAGTATTTTGTTTACATTCTGGCTGGGATTTTGAAATCCCTTTGCCAGACACCCACAAATACCTTACTACTTCTAGAAGTACAGGTTGTACAAAAAGAAGAAATATGCAGCCTGTCAAAACCACGTTAAAGGGAAAAGGCTGTTACTGAGACCCGAAAAGATCTGAGGAGCTCCATGATCTTGCAATTTTAGCAGCACTGAGGGGCTTTGAAGTGTCTGCTCAGTCATAGTAATTTAGCACAGACTGTGGGAGAATGACCATTCAACTTTCTGCAGTCTCCAAGAGCACACAATGGCACAGAAAGAGAGGGGGAAGTACAAGGCTATAGCTGGGGTGAGACACTTCCTTGCCTCAGCAGCTGCTCTGGCTGTACTCCCACTCTCAATACCAGACTCACAAAGAATGGCAAAAAGCCCATTCTACCTGCAATTGCTCAAGGAGAAAAATCACAGCAAAAACAACAATAGGAAAAGAGCCTTGAAAACTTTTTCTTACTTCTTAAAATAGCTCTCCCCTGTGCTCCAACTCGCCTGCCCTCTTCACTATTTTTGGCAGGGAGCTAACTGTACAAAGTAATTAAAGAGGGACTTTCATGCTGGGACAAACATGCAGAAATGAAAACATTTTACATTTTTCTTTGCCAGTAAGTACATTTCTGAGTAAATATTATTAAAGATACTTGAAGGAGCAACAGAGCTTCTTCTCTTGGAAGCCTAATTACTTTTTCTGGTTTTATTCTGCAGTTAACAAGGTCATGTCTGATTATAGTTATACCAATGGAGTAATTATTCCCTGATAAAATTATAAGGCAAGGCTTCATTTTACACTTATCCATGCAAGGTGGGAAGGAGATGATATTGTAAAAATCAGAACATTTGTGGAAATTCATCAGTCACTACAATGTATTGCATGGAATGGAAGACTGGCTTACACTTTTTTTAAGACATGGCGTTGGCATATTAATTTAAAAATTTAATTTAATTTTCATTTTGAAATAATAAAAACTTGACACCAAAAAAAAGATAATGTTTTAGAAGACTTTTTAAAGGAGCATATACAGCAAAAATCCTTACTAGAAAGAATTTTGCCTGGACAAGGAAATCAAGACCTCTCCTAGTCAGATGTATACCAAACCCCTTCAGAATCATTAGTGTCTTCAAAGCATTTCCTTTATTTTCATAATGATAGAGGATGTCTCAATCTTCCACTTTAATTTATAGAGGTTTTTTTTGTGATGGGAAACTGTCCTTACAAAACACCATCATCAGCCTGAATTTTGCAAATATCTATCTGCAAAATCAAGATTTATGTTTATAAAAATATTTATGCTTCCTTCTCTCTGTTAGGAGAGGAGAATTATATTTTATAATCAGGCATTGGCAACAAACAAGATGTGCAGTCCTCCCACCAAGACTGTGTGCCTGCAGCCTCTTCTGAGTCCCTGTCCCAGGAGGAAAACTTCTGGGCTGCATGTCCACAAGAGCCCTGAAACAACACGGCGTGATCTCACCAGGGAGAACCTACAGTGTCACCAACTGGTTGTAAACTGTGAAACTGAAAACTGCTATTTCTCTTTCTCCATATTGCCACTTCCACTCCTGGCTCTGAGTGTGGTATAATCGGCTCAGAAGTCAGTCAGGGGAGTTCTGGAAAACAGAGCTCTGCCTCTCACAACAGAGGCTGAGGAGGGAAATGCTCTGCATTAAGCCTGTTTAGAAAGATTAGAGAATAAGGAATATTAGGATATTTTGTTTCCCACTTTCATTTGTGCAAGTAAATGAGGTCTAAATGGCCGAAATAAGCAGGAGCAATGACTCCGTGCTTGTACTCAGCATGTTAGATTCACAGAGATGCAAGTGGCTTCAATGTTCAAGGTTAAGCTTAATTTGCTGAGTTGTCATGGGGCCTGTCAGGTTACATTTCCTTTAAGCACTAGCAATGTGTGGTTGGCTTGCCTGATAACATTTAGTAGCCATGTATACATGCACTCTCATACTCACCATGCACAGATACAGGTTTCTTTTAGGACTGTGTTGCTCTCTGCTTGGACTTCAGCACATTACTGGTGACTGTTTTGTCCTGGTGAAAAACATACTTTTAAAGAACTACCACATGAGGGCTCCCACGTTTAAGCTTTCCAGATAGGAATGCCCGTGTGCATTGTTTGAGGGGCTTTATTTCCCCAACACTTCACTTTTGCATTAGTGTCATCTTGCTTATGGAAATCAGGAGGCAGTTGTATTTTGAGCTACTCATAGTGGCTACTATGAGAAATTGATATGCTAGGTCATGCTGACGCTTGCCCTCCATGTCTTTCCCATCACGTGATTGTTATCCTGACCTACAGCATTTCCTGACATTTGCAGGCTTAAAATTCTTGGGAGGTAAGTTGGGTGATGTTCTTAAAGATGTGCAATATGGAAGCCTGTAAAATGACTTTGCCTGATCACTTTCAGTGGCCCAAGCAATTTCTCTGCCCCAGGCAAATCAAATGCTGGTGCTTTGTGTCTTGGTCATCTCTCCATCCCATCCCATGTTGTCATTGTCTCCCCCATACCACATAGGACTAACCATGCTGATCACTGTGAGGCAGTGCCACAACCCCATTCATCTGTTCAATTTGTTCATAGGATAAGAGAGCTCAGCCATGCTGAAGGATCTGACCCGGGATCCCCATGGTAAGGTTAACTCCACAGAGTGATTTCATGAAATAGTTTCTTGTACAAAGATATAAACAATAAATGACTCCTTTGGAAAGAACTAATTTGTTTAAAGACTAGAATACAAAAAGCAGGAAAAAAAGATATACACATATGTGAACTTTTGTGCATTCCCCCCCCTTTTTTTTGTTTATGAGATCTAGCACATCTTAAAATTTCTAACACAAGGGCTTTTCATTTCTTTCTCACTAAGTCAGTTTTTCTCTAGACTCAGCAAAACAAGCTCTGTTTATTAATGTGAGCTTGTCCCAAGATCTGGTTTTGCCAAGTCTTGATCATTAGAAATCCCCTAAAATCCCTTCCTTCTCATCCATCCTCCTAGCTTTCCTCTCCCACAACATACACAAGACACTTCCTTCAGGTTTGCTCTGAGATCAGAGTTTCCTCAGGATGTTCAGCCTCAAAGCTTGAGAAACACTGCAACACATTAGTCACCTCCATCACCACAGTTCCCAAATACACCAGCAAGCCAGACTTCAAGCTGATGCAATTCATCAGCATTACCATGTCAAGTTTCACTGGAGACCTGATCCACAGTGTCCACCGCAGCAAATGAGTACACCACAGCCACTTGCTGGCCTCATTTTGTGGGTGACTTGAGAGTTACCACAACCAAAACAAAAGTGTGCAAAATTCATCCCTTATGTTTAGGGTCATCTGAATATTAAATTTTAGCTCAGAATCAGTATCAGATACAAAGAAGGGGACATGTATGCCTGTTACTGAGATTTGTAGAAATGTGAACAAAATAATATTAATCTGTAGGAACATCTATTTGTCTCTTGTGTTTCTTGTTACCTAGCAATGACATAAGCATGTGCACAAAAAGCAAAACCAGGGACTACATAGCAAATAATATTTACTTTATCATAATCATGTGTGAGAAGTCTGGATTAGACATAATTCACCCAGAAGGAATTATTTCATTTTTACTCACACCTTCCTGGAATTTCCAGGTTTTGAATGACACTTTCAATGAGACAGTTTGTTCAGCAGATCTGTGGCGTCACAAAGTGCCTATGTCTCAGAGCACAGGCCAAAGAGTAGGGACTGTACGTGTTGCTTACGTAGTGATGACACTCACATTACTCTAAGTAACAACACATTCACATTCACAGCACACACCAGAAGATAACTCTAATGACATGGTAAAATAGATTCCACTGTCACCTTAATCAGTATACACTAAGAGTGAAATCAGGAAAGATACATCAAGGTAAATCTAATATGAGTGAATGGGGAATCATGTCCTTAAAACAGTCTAATCAGCTTCCTAATTGAAGCACAGCTGTGTTTTCTGCTCCTGTTTTGTTCACTGGTGTCATGGTTTAGGGTCAGGGTGGTCCCTTAGACCTATAACAGACACTCTCTGTTAACCCCACTCCCTCCCCAAAGGGGATGAGAAAGGGAATAAGGGAGAGACTTAGTGATTAGAAAAGGGAAATAGAATAGCTTTAGTGAAAATCAAAATAATAATAACAAAACTAGAATATTTACAAATATATACAAAACCAGTATTGAAACCAACCCCCCCCGATGGTAATTAAATCACTGTCACCAATGCTATGGAGCAGACACTGGGTGAGTCCCAGACTGGGCCCTGCAGCAGACGGGAGCTGTGTTCAGGAGCTGGATTCTGGTACCGGATTCAGGAACACACTGATGGGGATCGAAGGCAGAACAGACAGAGTCCTCCTTGATGTTCTGAGGAAGGAACTGAAAGAGGACCTCAGCCAAGCCAAGCAAAGCTGACAAAGCGGTCCAAGAGGAGAGAGGAGCCCAGGAGCCTCCCAGAGAGAGAGCGAGAGAGCAAGCTAACTATAGACCCTTCAGATCCCTCTGCTTTATACTGAATATGATGTCTATGTGATGGAATACCTCACTGGTCAGTTTGGGGTCACCTGCCCTGTCCACTCCTCCCTGCAGGTGCGGCTTTTCACTTTCTGCACCCGCCAATGTGGTACACAAGATCCAGCAGTGGCCTTGGTCTGCACACCAACCTTGGTAGTAACTCTAAACATGGGGTGTTATCACTGCCAGCAGAACACTGCTTGTGAAAACAGGCTGCTAACTTCAGATAGTGCAGTTAGTTAGAAATACTGAGCTGAAAAGTAAAATCACTGAACAGGATTAGTTCTGTTTTCACTCAAATTGGATGTGCAAGTTCCTATATTTCTAAATACTTTCCCAGAGAAATTTGTCTTGTTTTCCAGTTTCACAGAATGGTCGAATGGATTTTCCTCAGACTTTTTCCCAGAAGCCATTGGCTGAGCTCAGTGATGGAAAATTTCAGCCTAGAAAGTAGAACCTTTCACAAACTCAAGAGCAAGGGAAAATACTGGACTTGGAGCAAAAACTGTTTTGCAGCCTTAACTACAATACTACAACAGCGTCCATGTGGATGCTATGATACAGACATAGCATTGATCTACACATGCAATTTTTGAAGCTGAGGCAGTGTTATTTTATTTACAAGTAATGCAAGAAAAACAGAAGATACATACAGCTGGGATGTGCTACTGGCCTGATTTGACTCACCAGACTTTCTCAGGAAATGCCTGAGCATGTTTCATTCAGTAGGTACAGACAGCATGCCTGGACATAGCACACCTCTTCTGTTTGATATAGCTTTGTAGGGCTTGCACATCCTTTGTAAAATATAGGCCATGGGAACTCAGGGCAAAGTGAAATAGGCTGATGATTCAATGGCATGCATATGCAGCAGCACTCTTCAAAAGTCCTCTGATAGTATAAGAATGTACAAATCAGGGCTCCAGTGACAAACTCATTTATCACAGTTCTTAGTCCCCTGTAACCACACAACAGTGCAGAGGATGAGAAAGAACAAGTCCAAGGCAAGAAACTTCATTAACACTTGTAAATTTTCTTTCTCTGCAGGGTCACCATAATTTTTTTTTTTTTTTTTTTTTTTGTGGTATGAGAAGCAGGAGACATCTGGGCAGGAAGCAGAACTGTTGGGAGACATCGTAGTTGTGTGACATAGTCTTTCTGTTTTGCTTTTCACTATCCATGTAACACTTCTGTTGATATGTAAGACAGGACTTGCCAACATAGCCTTAGCAGTGCGATTGAAGCTCACACTGAGCACCTACACTGCTTCATATGAAAGAACTGTTTAGACTGTGCAAGAATAAGAGCCTACAGAGTAGCAATTACTGTTTACTCCCATGCTGTGTGACAATTCTTGTTCCCACAGAGCACCAACAGAAGCTCAGGAGAAGGCTATTTGCTGCTGATGCAGTTTGCAGCAGGAAACATAGCTAGCTTAAACAGAACCAACCTAAAGGTGGACTCTGGCCTCCTCGGCAGCCAGAGCTCCTGTCCCAGCTTATGGCTGGGACCAGAAGATGCCAGGTTGCTATTTAGTTGTGCAGGCTTGTGCAGTGGTTTTGGATTCTTATTAGAAGGTGGTTATTTTTTTGTAAGCTTTGATCTGAAGTGAAAAAAGTCTTCTCCATTTTACATTAAAAAGGGCAGAATATCTAACCATTCCTTTAAGAACAGGAGAGGAACTGATGCTTGCAGAAAGATTAGCATAAATAGTCAGAGAAAACGTATATTGACTGTAGCTGCCTGTGGTTGCTCTTTCGTTCCTCTTTCCATTAGAGGGTGCTCTTGTTTCAAAAATTGCCCAACCCAGGGTTTCTGCCATCAAAGAATTGCCTTTAAAGCCGGTCTTCAAGTTAGGTGGTCCAGTGCAGTTACTAAATGCTAAGCAACGTAGGAGACAGCATGATTAAACAAGATAGCATTACTTATTTTCCCTGTTGTACAGGTCAAGAGCACTGCAGACATTAAAGATCAAGAGGCAGCAGCTGTGTAGAAACTGTTCTCCTTGGAGTCTCTCATTACACAGACCCTTCACAGACCCTCACCAACAGGCTAAAACCGCTTTTCACAGTTTCGTTCTTTCCCTCTTTTAAAAGGGAGGATGCAAATGAACTGTTTACATTTGCATTTTAAATTCCATTTATACAAAAGCCTTCCATTTGTACAGAAGATTGGAAAGAAGCTGAATCTGTTATTTATAAGGATTTATTTGCATCTAGGTGCATTTTAAACAACCCAAATAAAGCACGAACAAGCACAGGATAGTTTTTTCTACTGTCACATTGGCATTGATCACTCAGTGTAAGCTATTCTCCATTGTGAGAGGAAATGCTTGATCTCTAAGGCAGTCCCTCACAACAGTTCACGGACAATAGCCTGCTTCCCACAGAACCCTCCATTCATAATGGTTGGACTCAAAGATCTTAAAGGTCATTTCTAACCTATACAATTCTATGATTCTATGATCTAGAAGGCAGCAGGACATTACTGAGGGGTGATGCTGGCACTTGTGCAAAAAGCACAACACACCCACTTTTCATTCCTCTCTTCACTTCCCTTCTTCCCTTCAGTGTTTCTGTAGATCATTAAAATTGCCCTCAACTGTCCTTAATAAATGTCCTTCCTCTTCACCTCAGGACCTGGTGACATGAAGCCTGTAGCCCAGCTCTATCCTGACAGTCCATGTGGATGCATTTTTAAAGTGGTTAAACTTGAATGATTTTAAAATAAGACAGCACCATAACAACAGGTTCCTGGAAGTACACTGCACTGTCAATATTTGAGAATCTTACAGCTAAACATGTCTGCATCTGCCTCAGAGAAGTTGACCCTTCAGGCGCTGTGGAAGGCTCCTCCCCCCCCCCCCTTGGCATTTACAAGTGACACTCCTGGCTAGGATTTCTACTAGCATTTAGCAGCAGCTGTGTTCCCAGATGGGAGATTTCACTTTTTATTTTTAAAATCAGTGAAATCAGGAGCATATGGGGCCTATAATTTACCATGTATTTTTAATAATAAAATCCACTCAACAGCATTTCAGACTGTAATTCTACCCTGGAGATGCTTTGCTCCCTCAAAGATCCTTTATCAAAGTTAATATACCTGATTATATTGAGTGTCTGACACTCTTTGCAATTTGCTATCATCAAAGTGTGCAGTATATCCCATAAAAGCCTATATAGTGTTTGTTCCCCAAGACCAGGCTCAGAAGCAATAAATGACAATACCTTCTCACTTTGGTGCAAAGCTGGAAATTGCACATGACAGACAGTTACTTCCAGGATACCTTCTTATGCCTGTGTTATGAAACTAGTGAATACAACATATTTGTGCATGTAAGTGATTTCTGCATTTAAGTGCATATATATTTTAAACAAAGCTATTATGTTCAGAAGGCAACTATTTCCAGCTAGAAGGCAAAACTAAATAGGAGAATGAGAAGGAATTTAAGTAGAATCTGGCTAGGGGTGAGAAGAAAACAGAGATGGATAGCAAAGGAATAAATTAGGTGATACAATTTTTGCTTGGCGTAAACAAGAAAACAAGCCTTTGGGAATTACAGAGTCAATTCCTATTGTTCTGTTTATCCTCTTGCCCCTTAAAACCAAAACCACTTTTCTCCATTTCAGTAGAGGTCTAAGCTAAACGTCCTACAGCCCAATTTGGATGTCCATCAGAACAAGGTCTGATCTTGATTTGGGCTGCTGTAATCTCCACATTGAAAATTTTTGGGATCTTTTTTGTTGAAGTCAGGAAAGTTATACTGATGTATAGCTGGTAAGAAATGCTAGAATGGCAAATCATGCAGGTCTTGAAAGTAAGGTCTTGAAATAAACATGTCAGTTTCACAAATGTACTTTTTAGGCACCTTTACATAAGCAGATAAGCAACTAACTATATAGTAACCCTACTGGTGTCTGTAAAGTTATAATTTTTTTACCAGAGGACCTTTGTATGTCAACAGCCTTTCATGTGTGAGCTTAAAAAGCCACTCAGAACTTTCTACATCCTGGCCCATGGATGCTTAGAAGGCCTAAGTGGGCTTATGACATTCTGTTTATTAATTATCTCTGACTTTCAAAGAGTAGCCATCTTGTTCATTTACATTACTATGATCTGCTGGAATCAGGTAACCCTTCAAGGTTTCCTTCAGGGACTATCCATTCTTCTCTGAAGTGCCAACACAGTGGAAACACATCCCTGAGATGCCTCTAAACTGTGAAGGCACTAGCTTTTGCATAGGTTTCTCTGAAAATTTCTCTATATTTGCTGTTGTACTAAGCTTTCTTAACAGGCTTTATTCTTCCTGGAGATACTATGTGAATTAAAATCTGGCCAGGTCTCCATCAGTGGTGTACCTGATTATGTCCTTATTATCACTAATAAATTGAAGCCCAGCTACAGTTGGTGGTGATGTATTTTAATGACCTATGAAGTTTATATGAAGTTTCCCAGTAGTGTTTATATTACAATACTGCACTATATTATAATTTTTGTTATAGCAGCCTGGGATGGAGAGTGGAGAAAGGGGTAGAAAAAAACCAGTGTAGGAGTTGTTACTTGTCATATTCCATTTATAATTTCACATACTGCATTGCAGATGACAAGAATAAATGGCCAGAATGATCATTTTAGTGGTGTAAAATCTAAAGATCTTTGAAATGAGCATGTTGACTTAGTGGCTTGAGGATGAGTAAGATGGGCAATAAATTCTAGTTCTGTTCTTAGGACTAGGATGTCCTAGTAGTACAGCCAGAGGAATCTTGTTCATAGGTGTAAAGACAAGCCAGCATCTAAGACAGAAAAAATAGCACCTTTCAACAGTTCTAAATTCATAGGAAATAAAATGACATAGAAACATAGAAATGTCTTTGTTGGAATGGACTTCTAGAGGTCATCTAGTCCAACCTGCTTGCTGAGAGCAGGGATATCCTCAACTAGAGCAGGTTGCTCAGAGCTCTGTAAAGCCCCACCTTGAATGTCTCCAGGGATGGGGCCTCAACCACCTCCCTGGGCAGCCTGTTCCAGTGCTCTACCACTCTCATGGTGAAGAAACTTCCTCCTTATTTCTAATCCAAATCTGCTCCTTTCTGATTTAAAACCATTACCCCTCATCCTTTCACTCCAGGCTTTTGTAAACAGACCCTCTCCAGTCTTTTTATAAACTCCCTTCAGACGCTGGAAGGTGGCTATTAGGTCTCCCTGGAG
>JAAGNO010030102.1:4151-23486 GCA_033439905.1 Ceryle rudis | reverse complement strand
AGAGGGGATTGAAAGTGAAACGCCGTTGAAAAAGAAAAAAAAGGAACGAAGACAAAAAAAAAAACCCAGCCACACCTCATGCTGCTTGAAGAGCAATTCTAGTTACTTCAAAGAGCTGAAAGACATGCCAGAAATAGGATTAATTTCTCATTCAAGAACATGTTTTATGTGTAAGATTATATTTCTATGATTTTTTCTCTCTAGTGGTGTAAATTTGATGACGATGTTGTATCAAGATGTACAAAGGAAGAAGCGATTGAACACAACTACGGAGGTCACGATGACGACTTATCTGTACGGCACTGTACAAACGCGTACATGTTGGTTTACATCAGGGAATCCAAATTAAGTATGTATCCAATGTGTGCGCTCCAAACTAGATCTACATCCGGGGATTTAGGGCTGTAGTTCACTGCTGAATTATTGACAGCCTTCCTATACAAAGGGTTTTTCTTAGTTACGGTTCAAATTAATAGACACCCCGCGATCAGCCTTCTCACTTCTGAAAAGCATGTGTTAACCTCGGGACCTCTTGCAGACACACAGTCTTGCCTTACTGTGCTAAGGCAAAGTGTTTCAGCCTTGCTTGTTTTATAAGGTGGAAAAGTTAGTGAACTAACCGCAGTGATGGAAACTAAATCCAGTTAATAATAAATACGTAATATATACATATGCATACACACAAAAAAAATGGAGTGGTGGTAAATATTTCTTTAATGCTGAAATGAATATTTAATTTAGAAGTCTATGATACATATTTCATGGAAGTAGTACATTTTGGCTTGGGGTTGAAAAGGCTTATTTTGCCAAAAAGTGATGATACGAAACCGTGTTTTTAATTAAAAGATGAAAAAAAAGACGGGTTTGACTTCAAATCGGGGGAAAGCCAAGTGTGTACGAAGGGAACTCTGATGTAAATCTGAAAATGACATTATGAAATCTGCTTTGTAGGTGAAGTTTTGCAGCCTGTCACAGACCATGATATTCCTCAACAACTTGTAGAAAGGCTACAGGAAGAGAAAAGGATAGAAGCTCAGAAGAGGAAGGAGAGGCAGGAAGCTCACCTCTATATGCAAGTGCAGGTAAGCTTTTGTTCAAGTTGCAGCTCCCATACCATTAAATTCATAACGTTGAGCCACCCAAGACAAACCCCGATTTTTATTTTATTTTTCTTAATTTGTGTTTTAAGTGAAATTATGATTTTAGTGCTTTTAAGTATATTTAGATATGTAACAAATCCTAATGAAACAAACAGTACTGCTGTAGGTTACAGACGTTTCTGTTTTCTCCACACGTTATGTGCTGGCAAGTAAAAATAGTAAGTTCAGGTGATAGGAAAAGGACCGGGTTATTTTAAATGGCTGCCCTGCCACTGCACTTTATCTCCTTCAGCAATTATTAAATTCTAAAATTAGACTTTATCTGGCCATAGGCTGCAAGCCTGTACTACTGCAAAACTGAGCTCATCAAGTAGAAGTAGAAGGAGAGAGTGCTTATATATGCAATTATCTCTTCTGGAAAAGCCAGATGGACTAGATTGTTCTGAATTGCCTCAAGGAACCCTGTTTATGGCTTTTTCCTGAGCCCATCTGGCACAAGAAAACAGAACCCATTTTCCATTTGCCTCTGTGCTTCCTTGCATCTTCTTTCTGGTGTTCTGAAGTGGAGGTGAAGTTTAGCTTGTTCTACTAGAGCTGTTTTCAGTGGAGAGACTGGTAGAGTTGCACTGTTGTCTTTCTGTTAGCAAAGAATGTATGGGAGCTGCAGGAGATGTGGGAAATGTTTTAGGCCAGACTCTTTGCATTACACCAGTAAAATCATTATGTAGCCTTTTCTAAAGTGCCAAGATTGTTAGAGCACGTTTCCAAGATTGGGATCTAAGTGCAACTGGTTTTTGATTGTTTGGGATTTGTAAGTATTAGTGTATTTTAATCACTTACATTAATTTGACTAGCAATGAGAATGTTTACATTTCATTATAATCTGTATACCTGCATATTTTCTTCCTGAGAACGTGGGTAGTGTTAGCAGTGTGCCACTACCCAGAGAGCCGGTGACACTGCATAGTAAAAGCGTCGGGAGAAGGCGCAGCACTGTGCAGCTGAGCTAGCATGAGTAGTAACCTTGGAATGTGATTTTTCAGATAGTGGCAGAGGATCAGTTCTGCGGTCACCAAGGCAATGATATGTATGATGAAGAAAAAGTGAAATACACTGTTTTCAAAGTATTAAAGAACTCCACACTTACAGAATTTGTTCAAAATCTCTCTCAAACGATGGTAAGTGTTCTGTAGATGAATATTTGTATGGGTTTATTTTATTACATTATGGTTGCTTCATAGTCTTTATTTTATCTCCAGGTATTGGCAGCAGTCATAATTTGGATGTTTTAAAATAGAAGATCTGTGTGGGTGTAATAAAAGTATCTTGGCCTTTCTTTTTTTCTTGTTTCCCGTCTCAATTTTTATTTTAGGGATTTCCCCAGGATCAAATCAGATTATGGCCAATGCAAGCGAGAAGTAATGGAACAAAAAGACCTGCAATGTTAGATAATGAAGCAGATGGCAATAAAACGGTAAATATTCATTGATAGAGGACGTTATTTCTGTGCATCACCCATGATTTTTAGTTCTGTTCAAGAATCTGTAATTTGGGACATCAGATTTTTCAGGGGTTTAGTTTAACCTGTGTCTGGTAAAGTTTGATACTTGACAAGATTTAGCGGTCTGGTTTGGATAGGAGTGAGAAGCCTAGTGCAAGGATTTTCTTCATGTAGCAAAGTATTATCGTGATTTTATGTTAGATTTCAAGCAGAAATGTCTTTTTTGAGTCCTCTGTTATTTGGGCAAAACCTCTGGATTTAGGAAATACGTGGCTGAAATGTAAAACATTGCATCTAAATACTCCAGGAAACAGTGATTTGGTTTCATGGTCCTGTTACTTCTCAAGTCAAGCAGTTTTCTTGCCATAATAAAGATAGCTGTAGATATATTTTTCAAAATTAAAAAGAAACAGATCCATTTAAAATAAAAACTGTAATTTGTGCTTACTTAAAACATTTTGGTGTTTTTATCTGTCGTGGCTTCTCTTAACAAACTTCATAAACTTCCTGTCGTGAACACAACAAATAAGTTCTCCCACTCGGATAATGTCATAAAGGTCTTGTAGCTGATGAAAATGCAGCTATCAGGCTATGTTATATTCTCCAGACACTTTTTTTTTTCCCCCCTTCCTCCACGTCTTTCTTTCTACATAGATGATTGAGCTCAGTGACAATGAAAATCCATGGACAATATTTTTGGAAACAGTAGATCCAGAGATGGCTGCTACTGGAGCAACATTACCCAAGTTTGATAAAGATCGTAAGCATATTTGCTAAAACTCGAGTAAACGCAAAATACTTTTATTTTGGGTATAGAGCAGAAAACATTGTGTGGGTTTGGGGGGTTTTTGAGTTTTTTTTTAATCATGAAATTGATGTACCTATCAAACTGCAGTGCTGAAATGAGTTTCTCGTGCAGTTTTTCCTTTGTTTCTTTTCAAGTGTAAGACACAATTCCCGTGTTCTCAGAATCACTGAATAAATTTATATATATGAAAGCTGATTTGTAAAAATTCAGAATTTAAGAATATTATAAAGGCATTAATCAAATTAAGAAGTCAAATACAAACCTTTGTTACCTTTTAAAGAAGAATATCTATGCGATTTCCCCCCCGACATACTCAAATACAACTTTACTTAAAATGAAATCTTGTTTCTTAATTTACAGATGATGTAATGTTGTTTCTGAAGATGTACGATCCGAAGACTCGGAGTTTGAATTATTGTGGACATATCTACACACCTATATCCTGTAAAATACGTGAGTGTTAAAATTTAATTTCACAGGCTGAGTGTGTTGCTTTCATACACCACTGGCTGGCAGTTAATTTTTCTGTTAGAGGTTTGGGGTAGTCAGCAGGTGTTCCTGAGCATAAATAACTGTTTCAGACTTGCTCTAAAGCCCTAGGATTTTATGTTCCTCTCCAGTTTGGTTTTTTCCTTCTATTTCAAGTCCTGTGTTTGTTTGTTGATGGGGTTTTTTGTGTTTTTGTTGGGGGGCGTTATTATTATTATTATTTTTGTTGTTGTTGTTGTTTGTTGTTGTGGTGGGGGATGTACTTCTGCAACAGCTTAACAGTTAAAATAACTCTTGCACAGCTTTTACTACTGTAGCCTGAGAGCAGTTGTTCAGAGTGACTTGGACGTGAGCGTTGGTTTTCATACGGGTCCATTTTAAGAACACAGCAAATGTCCACTGAGTAAAAATGCTTTGATTTGTCATTTTGAACATCTCATTTTGTTGTCTTGTACATGCTTTCAAACTTTGTATTTTAGTTGTCTTAGTTTTTGATTTGGTTTTAGATTAATATTTTTTCTCTGGGGAAGGAACAGTGTTTTTCATCTCCTTGATCTTGGAGGGCCTTGCACGTGGTGGTGTTGTTCAGACCAAGTGAAAGGAAAACTCTGGGTTGAATGTGAATAAGGGAAGCTTTAACCTGGAAGGCTCCCTTAGGCATTCTAAAACTATTTATCCAGGGCAGAAAAATAGGTTCTCTCCTTTTTGCAGGAGGTCTCACTAGGAGTTAAAGTGCCAAGCATTTCACATTCTTTTCCTTTTCCAATAGGTGACTTGCTTCCAGTTATGTGTGAGAGAGCAGGATTTCCACAAGAAACTAACCTTATCCTCTATGAGGTTTGGATTGATAGACTTTCTGTAACACTTTTGTCTTTTATATGCTATAGCTAGAGAAATAGAAGCTGTGTTGGTTAAAAGGTTGCTCATAGCAATAGCAATTTATAAATCATAAGCACTCTATAACCTCTGATTTTGAAGTGCTGCAAGAAAATAGCAGCAGAAAATGAACTTCAAAATAGATTTAAAATTAAACAGCTAGAAATGTGAAGCTTTAAAACAAACAAAAAAATCTCTACATGAAGTCCTACATGAGCAGCTTTGCTGTGCTAAATCTGTGCCTGTCCTGAGTCGCTGTTAGAGGAGCTGACTGCTGCTAACGTTATTGGCCATTGTATTTTCAGTACCCACTTTAAACAGCAGAGTTGAGAAAACACTGCATTTTCTCCTTCCTTCCCTAAGTTAGAATGCAGCAAACAACATCCTTAGTCTGCTAACATGTTCTGCCCAAATATAGAAGTAATACATCTTTATAAATGCTGTATTTATTGAGTGCTGAGGATGCAGAGCTTGCCAAGGCAATGTCTTTGCCACAGTAAGAACAAGGAGTTGGGGTTTTTATTGTGAATTTCTTTTTTCTTTTTTTTTTTTTTTTTTTTTTCTTTGTTTTCCTTAGCAGTCATGCTGCTCACTCTCTGGTTGTTCCAGGGGACCATGCATACTTCCCTTTCTTTTTTTATTCTGTGGGGGGGGCAAAAAGAGAGAGAGAGACACAAGTGAATTGCTGTCCAGAAATTCTGCACTATTAAAATCAGTGACCATGATCAGTATTCTCCAAGCTGCTGGAATCTCTGGATTAATTTCTGAATTTTGGAAAATTTTCAGTGCTGACAAGACAGTGCTGAATGGTAAAATACTTCTGAAAATTAAAATACCTTGGTTGAGGCTCCAAAGGCAAAAATGAGCAGTCAGCTTCATCAGTAACAATTAGATGTATCTGGACCTTAGTTAGGATTATGTGTAATTCGCATGTATATATCTACCCATTATATCTGTTTTCAACTGAAACAAAGTGACCTTATCTGATGACTTCACTATGTGACCTTTACGTTTGTCTTTTGTTTATTCTATGATCAAACAGTTTTTGTTCTTTGTTGCAGGAAGTTAAACCCAATTTAACAGAAAGGATTCAAGACTATGATGTATCTCTTGATAAAGCTCTTGATGAACTCATGGATGGTGACATCATAGTGTTTCAGAAGTATGTATTTTAAGGGGCCAGTTTACTGCATTTAAATCACCTGGTTCACTTTGAAAGCAGAACTTCCTTTAATTTAGGATTAAAGAGCAAAGTATAATTCTCCAACAGTGGAGAATTCTCTCAGCAGTTCTCACTTGCTTTTTTCAAAGACGAAATGAAAAAATACTGGTAGTATTTTAGTTGTCACATGCCACGTTATTTAAGGAAAAGAAGGTTTCATCCTAGTTTAGAAAACTAATAACCCCAAAAAAGGTCTTAATATCACCAAAGGCTGTGGTTCAGCAATGCTTCCGAGTGCTGCAGTTTTTTACTCAGAGCCACTGTAACTTAGATACTGGAGAGCCTACCAGCATTTCAGATCTCGGGGCTCAGCGCCATTACCACTGTCCAGTGTTCTTGTGTGGAGCTCCTTTCAGCCTGCCATTAAACTGCTTTCCCTATATAGATATATTTTTATTATTATTATTATTCCCCCCCCCCTTTTACTCATGCTCACAGTAAGTTCCTTATTGGTCTGCAGTGATGAGATGCTCCCAGTTTGCCTGAGTATATGCAACTCAGGTGTACTGGTGCTTCAAATGGAGTTTTCTCCAAGGTGAAAGGAGAACTGCCTTGTATCCACTAAAAGGATCTTTCATAAGCTTGGCAGGGCTTTAAATCAGCATTTCTATGCTCTCACTCCTGATGGTCACACCCAACTGTGTTGCTCTGTTTCTCTCCATGGGCTGACAGTGGGTGGAAGCCAGCTAGTCTATCTTCAGCACTCTTACCCCAGATTATGTGAGATGAATGTATTTCTCATGTCATGCCTTGGAACTCGCATTCCCTGTTGACCCCAGTTGGTGTTATGCACCTTTGGCTGGCTGCTGACTCCTGGGTAAGTGCACAGCTTGTACCCTGGTGCTGTTTCTCCACTGAGAAGATAGGGGTACCAGTCAGTAGTGACCCAAACCAGCATCAGTTCTGACTGTTTTGCTTTTGTGGTTCAAGGAGTGCTGTTGTACATCTGGCCTCTGTGCAAAGCAGTTAAAACAGGAGTGCGTAGAAAGCTGTGGCAGTGTTAATACAGACGTGTAGCACTGTGCCAGGGTGGGAGGGAGGGACGACCACTGCAAGTGCTGCTGTGGCATGACCGGATTCAGAGCATCGCCAGACTGCTTAAGGAGCAACCACAGCGTGCGAGGGCATTTGCCTTTGCACCACACAGAAATACTCAGGGGGATGGGTCACTACTGACTGTATCAATTCTACTGTGTACAAGTGGTGGCTCTAAAAAGGTTTCTGAACTTTATTTCTGTCTCTCTCAACTGTTACTGACTTACTGTAGAACGTATTAAAAGCCCAGCTGTTTATATGTGTAACAGTGTGGTATGTAATGGTGTTATCATGTGTTTGCTTTTGTAGGGATGACCCAGAAAATGATAACAGTGAGCTACCAACAGCTAAAGAATACTTCCGAGACCTCTATCATCGTGTGGATGTCATTTTCTGTGATAAAACCATCCCCAATGATCCAGGCTTTGTTGTTACTTTATCCAATAGGATGAATTACTTTCAGGCATGTGTCCTATTTGTTTCTTTGCTTTTGTTTCCTTGTTCTGAAATTAACTTTTGCACTAGTTCACAGATGCATTATACATACTTTTAGAAGAGAGTGCCTCCGTTCTTGTACACTTTTTGCCTTGTGCTAATGTAAAAATTTAAGGAAGCCACTAATGCTTGTGAGAAGTACTCCCAAGACTACCCCGGTTTTATTAATAATGAGTTGTTTGACAATAAGATTCTTTATTCCTATGCTATTCTCTCTCAGAGAAGAGATAATCTCATGAAATCATGCATTTGCTTTCTAAGCAACATGTAAAATTCGCTCAACTTATTTGGCTATTAAAAGGAAAATACCTTGGTTGTCTAGTGATACCTATTTTTTGCTTGGAATATCACCAACAGTACTAATTTTGCAGACCAAATTGCATTGTTTTCTTCACACAATGCTGTTTAATGCTCTGTGGCACTAAGAGACGAAACCGGTGGTGTTCATAAAGGGGGACTGGGGGTGTTCATAAGAGGAAAACAGGCAATGAAACTTTAAAAACAAAGAGCATGAGTAGATTTGTCTCTTAAAAAAAAAAAAAAAATCACTTAAAAAATCACTTAAAACCTGACAATTTATTTTCTGCCATCCAAGGCAGGAACTTCGAGCACCTGCGTACACCAGAGAAGTTAGGGATGACTTGTGCTATCCTCTTCTCATTGTCTGCTTTTCAGCAACTCACTTGCCCTTATTTCATGTGAATTTTAAGTTCTTTATAGGTTTTGGGTTTGTTTTGTAAGGATAAAATAGAGCATCCCCATGCTTTTTGTGAGGCAGTGACACGGAATATACTGATGGGAATAATGTGGAGATACTACCCAGCAAGCTGTTTTCCTTGGCGTGAATGAAAGAACAGGGGGAATTTTCAAGGAGTAAATCATACTTATTTCCCCAATGATACTATAATTTAAAAACAAACAAAACCAAAAGAGGAGTAGGGCTCTTGTGGATTTTGTGGCCTTTTGGTGACAGTGATTTGTGGTGATAAAAACAGTTTCCTCGTTTATTTTTTTTACCCTAGTATGTCTTACTCTGTGTTGACTGTTCAGAAGCTAAAGATACATGTTTATTTTGCCTTGGGAAATTAGGCATAGTGGATCTCTCTCAGCATTTCAGTAGCATAATGTTCTTGACATGTAATGAATGACTGTACGATTGTAGAGCACTGTCGTAACTGTCAGAAATAATTCAGAACTTACAAAAAATTCATTTGCAGGTTGCAAAGACAGTTGCGCAAAGACTTAATACGGATCCAATGCTATTACAGTTTTTCAAGTCTCAAGGGTAAGATGAATTTCCTCAGTGTTCTGTGTCTAAACTACTCTTTAAAGTACTTAGCACAGGTATGGATAAGTAGCAGCTACTTGTAGCTTTTTCCAGGTTGTTAACTAATTCTTTACCGGTAAGATGTTAGCCCTGTGGCGTGCACAGGATGTTGCACGGACGCGTTTTAAGTATTGCAGTGGCTGGCTCTAGAGCCTCAAAGAATTGTACATTTTAGAAGAGTTCTAGCAAGTGTCGTTGAAAAAGGATGCACTTTGAAGGATCGTTCTTTACATTTCTAAAATCATGGGACAAACAAATTATTAAGCTAATCCAACTGCTGTTCCAGTGCACGCAGATTTCTAGAGTGGAGGAGAGCAGAAACAAGTGCCCATAAAAGCAGAATTTTTTGCTGATTTTACAGGTTTAAATGCAGGATTTACTTAACTGATGTTTTCCCCCTCCTCCCCCGAAGTATTCAAATGAGGTTTTATGAAGACGATGAACTAACAAGTTCACAGATGCTACAAGGGACATTTGTGGTTAAAGTGGTGTTCTCAGGCAGAGCTGTGTAAAACTGAATTCGAATCTGTGCCAAACTGTAGCAGAAAATGCCATAACAGTAGTTACATGTATATGCTGCAGGAATAATCACACACGAAAATCACATCCTTTATTTTTTTTGTATTCATGTAAATGAGTTTGCTCTGTATTAACCTGTAGCTATCTCCCCTCATCATCGATGAGACTGTCGTAATTTCAGCAGCTCTTTATAGTTGACATTGCTGTGGTCACTCTGGAATTTGCTGTGTCACATGAATCCACAAATTAGCCTTTCACAATCTAAAGCATGTGCTGCTATAGTAGTAGTTTCAGAGGAATGTAGGTTTGCCACCCTGCAGCATTAATTAAAGGTGAGGCTGTAAGCATCCAGGAGAGTTGACGCGCACAGTGAATGGCGTTTCTGTTCCTATGTGCTCGCTGGTTTTTCGAAGTCACTGAAGCACTGAATGTGATTCTGCTTACGCTGTGCTAGCAAATATGTGAAACTGGAAGACAGGAATAAAAATGTACTTCAATTTACTGATCAGTGATGGACTGTAAAGACATAGTTATGGTTTTCTTCTTCCCCCCGTAGTTATAGGGATGGCCCTGGTAATCCTCTTAGACATAATTATGAAGGTACTTTAAGAGATCTTCTGCAGTTCTTCAAGCCTAGGCAACCTAAGAAACTTTACTATCAACAGGTAAGAGTCTTCTGCGTTTATTGTTGCAAATGAAAAAAAAAATAATTCCGCCCCATACAAAGTATGCCTAAAGTGTTTTTCTTTTCTTCCTTAAGCTCAAAATGAAAATAACTGATTTTGAAAACAGAAGAAGTTTTAAATGCATATGGCTAAATAGCCAATTTAGGGAAGAGGTGAGTGAGGGGCTGGCTGTTACACACTTGGTTTCATTTCTCTGTCGGCTGGTATGGCTGCCATTACGCTTCACACATCGTTATCCCTGAGTAGCGCAAGATTACAACCAAGTTCTACCTCATGTAAAAAAAAAAACAACCCAAGCAAACAAAAAAACCCAAGCAAACAAAGAAAAAATGCTGTCAGTTCTTAAAAAGTTTGACGATCACATAGATGTTCACTTCAGTAATTGTTATCTTTTAAAGAAGAATTTCTGATGAAGAGTAGAACACCACGTGTTCTGTGCTTCAGTGTGGTTGTTTACACTGTCACGTTTACTGACGGTTTTCCCTTTTCACATTCTGTAGGAAATAACAGTATATCCAGATAAGCATGGCTGTGTGCGGGACCTGTTAGAAGAATGTAAAAAAGTTGTAGAACTCTCTGAAAAAGGTTCAGGGAAATTAAGGTAAAGCTTGAAGATTGTGGTTTCTTTTATGTGATCGTGGGGATTTTATGCACAGAAGTATCCATAGAATTTTAAATACTGTGGAAACCGTTGTTAGCAAATGAAGTCTGATACTGTGTTAAAAATAAAAAGCTTTTGGACTCGCATTAAGAGAGTTCTTAGATAAAATTTCTATTTTTGGTTAATAATTATTTTGTATTTCATAAAGTTACATCCTTGAGTTGCATAAGTTTTATCAATTGCATTTGTTAATTCACAATTTAATAACTGTTTCCAATTCAACTGTTCCATACTGTTCATTTATCACTAGTTAAAAGGGAGGTCATTTAAAGAGAGTTTAAAAAAATATTCTAAATTAAAAACCTTTGTCTTACAACTCCTCATCGTGGCTTTTTTTTTCTTTGCCATGTTACAGAAGTAATTTAAACCTCCTGGAACTATACAGGTTAACTGTTACCAAAGACTGACGTTAAAGTTTTACAAATACAGTAATGGCATCTGTCTCGAGGTTTTAGGAGAGACAAGTTATATTGTGGGGGTTTGGGGTTTTTTTTGTTGTGGTTGGTTGGTTTGGGGTGTTTGTTTTGTGTGGGTTTTTTGACTTTTTTTGTGGGTTGTTTTTTTTTTTTTAATGCTTTTCCTACTCGTTTATTTTTAAGGCTGCTAGAAATTGTAAGTTACAAAATAATTGGTGTCCATCAGGAAGATGAGCTGTTAGAGTGTTTGTCACCTGCAACAAGTCGAACGTTTCGAATAGAGGTAAGTATTACTTTCTTTAAGAAACTTTTGAAACTTGACTTTGAGAGAAGAAACCAGCTCCCGTGGAAATTCTCTTTTTCTGGATGCCATTTTTCAGCTGCCATGATACTTGCAGCAAGCTAGAGTACGTGAAAATATGGATATATTTTTAAAGATAAGACATCTAAAACTTTTCTTGTGCTCCATCTGCTTCCCTATAATGATTTAGTTCTTTAGTTTATGATGTATGTTTATTATAACAATACGTGCAGACTTGGCAAGGGCTGGTCCATAGGTTACTTGCTGCCTTAGCAATAATTGCAAAGATTATTTGAGGATTCATGTCTTAGAACCCACTTTCAACTCTAGACTTAGGTATTCTAGAAGACTTTGTTTTCTTTTCTGTTGAGTTTCTTGAGACAAATACTCCACTTAAAAATGTAATTTTTTTTCTACACGTTTCATCATTCTAATCTGTTATCTTGCCTCAAAGTTCAGAATTTTAAAAGGAAAAAAAAAAAAAAAAAGAGTTTCCCATATAAACTGCAATGAGGAAATGACAAGAGGTCTGTGATAGTGCTATGAACTGCAGCTGAAAGAAGATTTCATGTCAAGAAAGCCCTTTGGGGAAGCCAGGAGAGTATTTACTGAGTAGGGGGGGCTGAACTGCTGTCATACCAGGAATGAGTGACTCTTGTAAAAAGGCTCTGTCAAACAGCAGGCTTCTTTTAGCTGTTTTTAAATAGACTTGTTGCACATCAGTTATGCTTTTAGTTACTTAAGTTAGTTTTGGGGGGAAGTTTTAACTGATTGTAACCATGATTTTATGTCTGTATCTAGGAAATTCCTCTGGACCAGGTAGATATAGATAAAGAAAATGAGATGCTAATCACAGTGGCACATTTCCACAAAGAGGTTTTTGGAACATTTGGAATTCCATTCTTGCTGAGGATACACCAGGTACAGTATGGCTCCCCTTGCCCCGCCATGGTGTTATATTGATGATGGCTTTCAAAAATAATGTCAAAGAAACTGATTAGTATAAAAAGCATAGAGGAAAATACTGCTCCTGTAGAAGCAGTTCTGCCCCATATAGGCCTTTGTGCAGTTAAATCATTTACCGTTTCAGTTCTCTCTTGCATATACAAATTCTTCCGTGTTCCAGTGAGCCTGTGCAACGTCTAGAAAGCGGGCATTCCGCATCAGCCAAGGGCTTGAAACGCTGTCAAAGCAATACTACCCAGTCCTCCACAGAACACCACTTCCCAGTTCCCCACGCCCCCAGCAAACCTGGAATCCTGTTTCTAATACCACATTAGGAACTGTGGTGCCAACTTGGAGTAAGCGGCTAGGCCGTGGGTGCTTGGCTCTCTACTGAGAGACGTGATTACGGAAACCGAGTTTGCTTTCTTCAGCGTTTCCTAGGGTGACTTTGCATCTCATTGGTGTGCTTTTTGTCTTCTTGGACTGGAAGTTAAGATGAGAGTGAAAGATGATTTTGAAAGCTTAATTTAAATTCTTAAGTTTTGATGTGGTGCTTCTCTATCTGAATATCACACTGACTCTTCTAATATCCAAGTGTGTTTCTGGGGGCAGTTAACAATTTGCTTGTAAACTTTCTGGTTCATCTATGTTAGTTTGTATGAAAATGACTTATTTTTGTAAAAGTTCTGGAATTGAGAGAATGTCCATGTCTCTCTAGCCCATAAACTTTTACTGTATTTCCCTATTTTTGATCAAGGTAGAGTAAAAACTGTGTGTTGATTTCAGGTAGAAACCATTCGCATTGCATTTCCCTGTCTCTAACAGTTGATATCGATATTATTGATGAATTGATAGATATCTCTCAATGCAGTGACAGATACAGATAGATCAATACAGGGATTACTGTATCCATCACCTTTTCGAGCGGTTTACGTACACGGCATGCTGAAACATACTACAGAAAAGTTCCTTACTGAGGGACAGCATCACAGGTGTAGAGGTTTTAAAAACATGCTTAGAAATAATATGTGATATTCTCTCCCCCAATTCCTGGTTTGCTGCTAATTTTCTATCTCTGTTTCTTAACCTTAACCTAACTTGCACGTATCACTAGCAGTGCTCGGTTGATTTATACAACAGTTTACATAATGCTGAATCAATAAAACTTAAGAGTTGCTGAATTCGTAGTAAGTTGTATGTTGTTACTCCATGTTGTAGTGGATTATGTTGACAGTTGTGTAGTTTGGTAATAGCTGAAAGATTACGGTGATGTATTTCAAGGAACCTTGAAGCAGGAAATATTAACAGCAGCTCTTTTCCCTGGATTTTTTTGACATTAAAAGTCTCGTTGTAATTACTAGGGTGAACACTTCAGAGAGGTTATGAAGCGGATTCAGACAATGCTGGACATACAAGAAAAAGAATTTGAAAAGGTAATGGCAAACTGAGAGAGTTTTTACTGTTGATTGTAGACCCTAAATTAGTTTATTTTAAGGAGTTAGAACACTACAGATTTGGGGTAAGTGTAGATTTTGATCAGTAGAAGAGTTGCTTGAGTTGAGTAGTGCTTTTCCTGAGAATAATTAGGTAGTATGTGTAGGAGTAGTATTTTTGCCCTGCATCAAAAGGCAAAACATTAAAGTAACCTAGGAAAGTTTAGATGGTGCAGGACTTCTAGATGCCACCCACTTCAGGCTCCTGCTCAGGACAGAACTAGCTTAAAGGTGTTAGATTTCAAATTGCTCGGGGGTTTACCTAGTTGCAAACTCTGAAAGATGGGAATTCCGCCACGTTCTGACACTATTTCAGAGCAGTACCACTACCGTTCTCAGGACTTAATTTCTTAATTTTTTTTTTTTTGACATGCAATCAGAATTTTTCATTTTGCGACTTGTGATGATTGCCTCTTGTCCTTTTGCTGTGCAGCTCTGAGAAGAGTCTGCTTCTGTGTAACACCCTCCAGTCTGTGGAAGACACAGATCCTGTTAGGCTCCTGTTAGCCTTTCCTTCTCTGAGCTAAACAAACCCATTTTCCTTAGCTCCCTATGGAGCTCCCACGGGCTCCAGCTCTCTAACTGCCTTACTGGACCACTGCTGGACTTGTGCAGTTTGTTGCCATTTCTTTTTCCCAGGAGGGGCTGAACCTGGACACAGTACTCCAATGCAGGTTCATGATTTCCTGAGCATTCATTTTATCCCCTTATTCAGGCTGTTGAAGGCTTTAAATGGGATTGGCCTTTATCAACCCCTGAAGAATACTGCTTATCACTGGCTGCACATTGAACTATGAAATTAGACTTGAAGGCTTTATTTTAATGTGGTATCTTACCAGTTGTGGTGTGGTTTGTTTGTTTGTCTATTTGTTTCCTTTTCGTAGTTTAAATTTGCAATTGTAATGATGGGCCGACACCAGTATCTCAATGAAGATGAGTATGAAGTGAACTTGAAAGATTTTGAGGCCCAAGCTGGTGAGTTGTTCGACAACCTGACTATTCTTTCGATCTGCCGAAGTTGCTCTGCCCGTTGTTAGAATGTGATTATCCTTAAATCAGAACGCAGAGTTTGTTCTTTGTACATGAAATATGTTACATGTAGGAACCGAGCAAGTATTTATATAATACTTGTGTGCACACCGAAGTATTTTGTAGGCATATAAGTAACTAAATAATCTGTTTCCTTGTGAGATAAAAGTTTGCATTTGAGTGACCAAATGGGTCAAATCTCAGGATAACGTATTTACAGGAGAGAGTCACAGTGTCAGTTGCACCATGTCTGTGTTGTCCATCTGCTCTCTTGTACGTTTGATTCTCACTGTGTTATTGGAGTAGGCACTCGTGTTATTCCGAAAAAACATTCAGGTGCATTGTCGTAAGATTCATGCTTTGTGTGTGCTGCAAAGTGTTTGAATTCTCATATGCATTGAAGATATTTTTTATTTGTTCTTGATACCTTCAGTGGATCTGAAGAATCTAACAAGAATGTTACGTATGTGAACAGGTTGTTTAGATTTTCTTCTTCTAAGAGGTGATTCACCGAGCTACGAATGCAGCTCTGCTCTGAATTTGTCTGTGGATGGTCTACCATCTTGTTTACTTGGCTGATATTTAAAGCTCTATTCTCTGAGGAATTTACACAGAAGGAGAAACCAGGTTAATCCTTCTGGAGTGCCACCACAGTCCTCTTTTGAGAGTTCCAGTTGGGAATGGTACCTTTGAATCTGCAGTCAGGGCTCTGTTGAAAGCCCTGAATTCATTTGGGTTATTTTTTCCCCTAGCTTAGCTGAGTGCTCTCTTTTTTTTGTGCGTGTGTGTGTGAGCTGCTCTGTCTGGAGGAAAGGAGATTGAGGACAACTTACCCTCTGCAGTTCTCTCTTTCTGACAATTGCGAGCTCTGGTTTTTTGTTGGCAGGATGTGCTAGGGCCAAACTCTGACGTGTTTTTTTTAATTTTTTTTTTTTCCTCAAGCTGTGTTCTGGATTTATGTAACAGTTGTAAAGAAATCCTGTAACTGTCCATTTATTTCAAAACCCACAGAGTTAGACTTGCACTATTACCGAGAACTTCGCAGGAACCTGGCAAAAAGTCCTGTCGTGGTGTGTCGCACGTCTAGTTTTATGGCTCCTGGCCGTGCATGTGAGGGGACTTGACAAGTGTTGGAATGCTTGCATTTGTACAAGTCGTTTGTGTCTTTGGAGGGACCTCTTTTTCTGTACTAGTTCTGAGGGGTCTCTGGGTGACAAACTTGGAGGTGGACGTTTCTCCATGGACAGATAAACTCTCTCTTGTATGCTCAGAGCAGGCAGAGTCCTGATTTTATTCTGTGAGTCATCTTTCTTGGGGTGGGAAGGGAAAGGGAATAGTCTGAAACGAACTGTCAGACCTTCTGAGCAAAACAGAGCCCGTGTTGCCAAAACAGCATGAAAGACTAACCAGGTGACTAGGTCAGAAGTACAGAACGTGGCAGAAATTGGGAAAGGAAGAGCTTGAACTGTTTGTAGGAGTTGTAGGAAATGTGAGATTAAAGGGTTTTAATTTGAGAGCTCATGGGAAGTTTCCCCTTTGCTGTAATCCACTTTGATAGAATTCATTCCCCTCGGAAATTCTCCTGTGAGGCGATGGCTTGATGCCCCAATACTTTATCCAAGTAGTGTTTCGAGGCATGGGGCTCATGCATTTCTGCAGTAGAAGCACCAGATTTTAACACATGCAGGGCTGATTGAACCAAAGCTTTGGCATTCTCTAATTTGATTGACGTGGCTGATGTCAGCAGTGTCCCTCAGCTTTTAGAAAGACGCGCTCTAGCACCGATTGTTCTGCTGCAAACCGTGGGGGGCTTCTTTCCTTTCTTGAAAAGACATTTGAGTGATCTCAGCAAGAGTGGCAGTTCTTTTTTTATATTCGACATTGATTGTTATGTCAAACAAAAGGACAAATAATTTTGATTGAAGAAAATATATCAAAAAATGCAGATGCAGGCAACCAAAAAGGTCAAGTGGTTTATGCTTTAGTGGTTGCATTTGATGGCTGTGAATATGGGACTGTGCTTTTTCTTGCTGGGGGGCTATTTAGTTTCTGCCTTTATCATTTCACTTCAAAGCACAGTTGATGCACTGCATTGAGGACATCTTAAAAGAGAATTTCTTCCATTTGCAAGTTTGTGGACTGTGTTTTTTCAGGAAAACTAGCGGTAGATAAAGCCATATTAGGCTGAACAAGTGGAAAAAAGCCTGTATGTTTTCCTTACAATTTAAATATGACCGAATCTTTTTCTCAGGAAACGAAGAGGTCAGTTACGTGATTACTTAACTGATTATTTGCATTTTACATGAACTTAACAAATATTCCCACTTAAACAAGGTCGTCAGAATAACAATAAAGCAGAGAAAACTTATAATATGGCAAATGCTAGAAGTTATCATACTGAGATGACGGACGCCTTCCTGTTTCATACAGACTCAGCACTTTGGTGAAATCTGGTCATTTGAGGTGCCCGTGGCCATAAATTCCAACAATAGTTTTGCTTTAGCACACACTGCAGTACTGTAAACTCCTATAGGTGACTGAAGTGGAGAAAAAAAACCAGGTACCTGATTCAGAAACAGCTGTAAAATGTGTTACTGGAAGGAAAGCAGTGGTCAGGAAAGCTGCCCTGTTGGCTGTGGGCTGTAGGACTGTTCTGCAGTCCTCTTGCGTACCCCGTGATTAGTAGCGCGCTGTGAACAGGGCACAGAGGAGTGGTTTGTGTAAAGGAAAATTTCCAGTCTAGTCTTAAAACTTCATTATTTTTCTTCTCTCTTTTCTTTTCTAGGCAACATGTCTCATCCAAGGCCATGGCTAGGGCTTGACCATTTCAATAAAGCCCCAAAGAGAAGTCGCTACACTTACCTTGAAAAAGCTATTAAAATCCATAACTGACTTACTTTCACCAGATTGTCAAGGCAAGGGACAAACCTAAGTGTGTGTGTGCACCTTTTTAACAACTGTAGAACTTTGGTACACGTGCACTATATCTGAAGTCTTCAGCAAGAGGATTTGCTGCTGATGTTAATTTTATTTTGTTGAGGCTGTTCAGTTTGGCTTCTCTGTATCTATTGACTGCCCTTTTTGAGCAAAATGAAGGTGTTTTTATAAAGCTTGGATGCCAATGAGAGTTATTTTATGGTAAACGTAATGCAAGGCAATTGTCAGCATAATGGGGGAAGAGTTTAGTAGAACAGTTGACATTGGCAAAATATTTGTCTGTAGTACGTTTATAGATGGCATAAGCTGGCTGGCTGCCCTTCCTGGTATGGTGTTCACCATCACTGCAGCTAGTAAGTCTTATGTTTAGACTCACATCAGATTTATTTCCTTCAGTTATACTTTAAATGACATTTTTTGCATTTGTAAATGCAAAAAAAAAAAACAAAACAACAAAAACCCAACCAACTCACATCATCAGTAAATAGCAATCTCTACTTCATTGTGTACATTGTTGGCACTTACTCGGGATTTTTGTCTCCTCCAGCTGCATAGAATCTTTTTTTAATAATCTAGTTTTCTTTTAATTTAGTCACTACTTCGCATCCCGTTTTGCCAAGTGGATGCCCTGAGTCCTAAAAAGAGATATTTGGGTCCTTTTAATAAATTTTCAACCATTGCTAAATACCATTGTGATTTATTATGCCATCTTCTGGCAAATAGAATGACACTCAAAAGTTGGCAAAAGCAAGTGAAAAGATTATAACGAATTTAGTTAACTCGAGAAGAGATGGGGAAAACAAAATAGCCTTTTAGCACAGAGGGCATGCTCACTAGTGTTTAGTAAGCTGTTGACTTTGTATAAAAAAGGAGGAAAAAAAAAAAAGAAAAAAATAAAAAAAAAAAGAAAAGAAAAAATGAAAATGTATATTTAATGAAAGAACATGTACAATTTAACACTTGGAGGTTAATTTCGTTGAGTGAGTCTGCAAGTGAATTTCACTGATGTTGATATTCATTGTGTGTAGTTTTATTTCAGTCCCCAGACTGCTTCCTTTTATTTTGGAGCTAATGCCAGCCGCGTGTCTAGTTTTGAGTGCAGTAAAGATAGAATCAGCAATTCACACTTAATTTTACATTATTTTCCAGTATTTTATTTTGTTTCTGTAGCCGCAGTGTACAACAACTCTTCCTGTATATTGCCTTTTTTTGCTGGAAAATGTTGTATGTTGAATAAAATTTTCTATAAAATTTTTTTCGGTGAGTGATGACATGGACGTTGAAGAAGGGTTTCTCCTCTCCTTGGAAATAGATTTTGGGGAAATGTTTTCATTTGCGAGGTTTTGCTAAAGGTGTGTTTGTTTGGTTTGTTTTTTCTTGAGTGTTGATAATTGTGTACCCCTCGTATTGGTGGTTTTGGGGAAAATTTGTGGGGTTTTTCTTTAAGTTAAACGACTTTGTAAAAATACAGGTAAAAATAATATTCTTGGGCTTT
>JAAGNO010030101.1:0-16877 GCA_033439905.1 Ceryle rudis | reverse complement strand
CGGAGGGAGGGGACCAGGAGCAGGGGACCAGCGGTGGGAGGGACCAGGAGCAGGGGAGACCCTCGGGAGTGAGAGGCCGAGGGGAGCAGGAGGCCCTCGGGCGGCCTCAGGAACAGGGGACCTCCAGGAGTGCGGGGCTGTGGGGAGCACCAGGAGCCCCTCTGCAGCGTGGGGCTGAGGGGGGCGCCCAGGAGCAGGGGACCCCCAGGAGGGGGATTTTTTACGGGCCACCCCTTGGAGGGGGGGAGGGGGGCGGGTGAAGGGTTTGCAGGGGGTTGTGGCTCAGGGTTCCCCACCACCACCTGGAGCAGGTGGGTGCCGTGAGGGAGTAGAAGCTTAAAGAGTCAGGGCTTGCGTAATCTGGGGCCTCTAAAATAAAGAGGGGGGGCACAGTGAGGGTAGGCACCCTGCTTCCCCGCTCCTGCAGGTGTGTGGCATGATGAGTTCCCCTGGCAGGGCCAGCAGCGCGTTCCCCCTGCACGTCCTGGTCTGGAATAATGACTACAGGAGGCTGGACGAGGAGCTGCAGGACAAGGTAATGGGGACCCCTGGGAGATAGAGGGGCTGGTGTGGGTCTGGTGACCCCAGAAGAGCTCACGGTGTGGTACGGGGCTCGGTGCCCCTCGCTTACTGCCTTTCTAGGGAGGAGGAACCCTGATGGTACTGGCAGGTCTGCTTGCTGGGCTCGGGGGATTGCTGCACTGCTTCACCTCTATATTTGTGGTTGCAGGAGTGATGTAAGAAGACGTGGGGATATACATTTTTATGCGAGATATTGAACACTGACATCTTAAGCTGCGCTCTGAGCATCTGAGTGTGGGTTGCAGAAGAGCTCTGTAGAAAGTATTAGGAGTCATTGAAACAGATCAGAAGGAACAGATACGATCGACGTAATGGGGTTTTTTCTATGCCAGAAAAGCAACAAGCATTGCTTATCGGCATGGGAAGTTGACATGCAGCGAAGGTGGCTGCTGTAGATTAAACCAGCCTCTAGCACGCCGAGGACCAGCAGTTCTTACAGCTTCCTTGCTCTCCAGGCCTGTGGGGTCAGTGTTTTTATACTGGCTGGAATGTTTTCAGCATCTCTGGTCAAAAAAATGGGTCATTGTTTCATGCCGTAGAGTAGAAAAACACAAAGCTGCTCCCTCTCTGGGGCAGCTAAGTGAGAAATGGCAGTGACGTAAGGGAATGGTCTGAAAAGCTGCAGCAGAGCTGGAGCAGCAAGCGTCTTCTTGCTGAGACGCGGTGTCAGAACCCCGCCGTTCGCCGCGTGGAGTTAGCAGAAGCAGAGCACGTTAAGTACGTTACACCTGACACCACAAGTATACGGGCCAAATTTCAGCCTTGCCACCTCCCGACTGGTGACTCTCATCTGCACTTCTAACGTACAGCAGAGCTGACTGATGCTTGCTGAGAGCACGCTCCTGGTTTGGGCAGAATCTTTGGAATGCGGTTACTTTTTATTGAATTCATGCGATCTTAGTCCTTAACAAAATCTTTTACTCCCACTTTGCTTCCGTGTGTTTATTTCCGTTCCAACAGCGTTCTTGCTCGGGAAGGTTTGTCAGTAAATAAGGTTGTTCTCCTCCTTGTTGTTGGAGGCTGCAGTTGACACCTGGGAAGTGCTGCTTCCTACCTCAAACCTTTATACTGGAAGGAAATGAGCAGCGTGCTAAGAGGGACTGTGTCTCTTGCTTCCTCTATCCGCTTGTCAATAACTGTTTTTAAAGCATTCCAAAGATACTTGTCCCCCTGCTTCCTTGGGATGAGCCTCGTGCTGTCAGAGGGGTGCGTGAGGGAGTCTAAAGACGCTTGCTGGCTGCTCTTGGTGTGGCAAACGATGGGTAGGGTGTGTGGTGACCAGTTAACAGCGGCAGGGACAACTGGAAGGGGCGCCTTAGGAGTCCTTTACCTGGCAGTGCAGTAGGCGTGGGAGCTGTAGGAAGTGGGGAAGGACATTAATTAGTATTCCACCACCAACGTGAAGAGAGAATGCTTTAAAGTGATGCTTTCCCTCCTCTCTGTGTGATCTTTCCAACTTAATGCTGTCGGATAACTGTGTTAACTTGCATAATAACCTTCCTTTCTTATTCTGCTATTGACTTTCCCCTTTTCCTTTAGTTATAGATGCTCTTCTGTTTCAAATCTCTAAGCTAATAGTGAGAAATAAGTAAGGTATGAGTATGTTGTGCTTGCATGTTTTGGCTATTTATGCCTGTGTAGTTTGGTTTGTTTTTTTTTCATTAGTGTTCTGGGTTTGTTTTTTTTTTAGTGACTTGTACAAATGCACCCTCCTCATCGTGCCGTGTGTGTCGGTCTAATGGATGCTTTGTAAAATACCATTTGCTTCTGTACTTTCAAGAAGTGCTGTACAAAATCGCTGTTGTACGCCCTATTACTTTTATTTTTCTCTCCCCCCCCCCGCCCAGTGTTGTATAATGTGAAACCCTCTATTGGTCTCTCAGGCTGGTGACTGTCCGTGGTGCAGTGCGCACACACTAGAACTGCTGTCTTCTGAAAGAGCCCCCTTCTGAAGGGGAAATAATGTCAGAAAAAGAAATGAGAAGCATGACCAAGAACTCGGTCACGTCTGCCAGTGACAGCAGTTCTTACTGGGTTGGTTTGATAGGCCCCGATCCGCTTCCACTTTTATTTCCATGGGGAAGTGGCTGCTCTGCCCGGGTGCAGGAAGGTGGCACGGCAGGGTTTGGAACCGAGTCGCCGTGCACCGAGGGAATACTGACTCCTGGATTACTCCTGCTGTTGATATCGACTCTTCTCGGTGTGCTCTGATGAGCTGCATTTGATGGGACGCCTTCAACTTTATTTCTCTCTTGGATGCTCAGCAGGATGTTGATCAACGGGATCCGCGCGGCCGGACCTTGTTGCACCTCGCTGTTTCCTTGGGCTATATAGAGTCTGCCAAGGTCCTGCTTCAACACAAGGCAGACGTGACTAAAGAGAACGCGCAGGGATGGACAGGTAAAGAGAACTGGGCGAGCAGCAGTCATGTGTTCACGCTTCTTGGTTGCAGATGTTGCATTTTGACTGCTTTTGCATTACGTATCTGGCTCGGAAAGCAAACTGCCGCTAGCTTGTGTCTGGATTTCTTTCAGTTTTACACGAGGCCGTCAGCACGGGGGATCCAGAGATGGTACAAATGATTCTGCAGCACCGGGACTACCAGCAGACTGCTATGACACTTGGAGGAGTTCCTGAATTACTCCAGAAGATTAATGAGGTAATGATTTAGTTGAAACCTCTTACTCCAGACTGCAGTTCACATTCAAGTAGCTCAGCTGAGTAAACTGAAATCAGCTGGGTAGTCGTGCTCTTCACTTCAGCCTGCCTATCCCGTAGCGCTGTGGGAGACGGAGACTTTTTCCTTGACTTCCCTTTGAAATGTTTAGTCGTGAACTCCCAACGCTGGAGGTTGAATCCGTGAGGTGTTACTGCTCCTGTAGTAAATAGGGAAGAACAGCTCATGGGAAAGCAGCAGTGCAGGCCAATGGCTTTTGTGTTTGTTAGTTTGCGTTTAATTTTTTAATGTTCTTTTATCCTGTCTCGAGTTCTGTTCTTCTTTTGTTTTCCTTTACCTAAAATGTTAATGAGAAATGCCGTACTGAATGTTAGACTCAAACTACTTCATGAAGTATATTCATCAAGTATTTTCCTTCTCCAGACTCCTGACTTTTATGTGGAAATGAAATGGGAGTTCACTAGCTGGGGTAAGAATTCTGGTCATCGTCACCTCTTCTGAACTGGACACGAAGGGACTGGCTTATGCACACATGTCACAAAAGATACGCAGAGAAACGCCTGCTCCCCAGAACACTTGTCTCTTCACTTCTCAAAATAACCTCTTCACATTTTTGTTGCACAATTCTTCTTTGTTTCCTGTTTATTTGGTTGGTTTGGTTTGGTTGGTTTTTTTGGGGGTTTGTTTTATTTTTTTTAATGGAGTTTAGGCGTTGTTAGAATTGCTGAAGAGTTTTTCTCAGGGTTTTGTTTTTCTATCTCCGGCTATCGGTGGCTAAGATATATATCTATGTATAGCTCCTATATTTCTATATATCTCATACCTAGATGCACAGACTGCTTGGGAAGCCCCTGCTTTTCTCTTAAAGCTGTGAACGCTGGGCCTTACAGGTGACTTCATTTTCCAAGCAGCCAACAGTTAGACTGCTAGGAGAGGGGATTTCTGCCATTTCACATCTTTTAGTCTGAACTAATGTCATCTTCCTTCTCATGCTCCTCTTTAATTTAAACTTGCTGGGGTTTGTCCCTAAGCTGATTGTTCTTAAAGCTGAAGAAGATCAGCATCTCGCCACCTCTGGAACAGAGATCATAGGACTGAGCAATCCTGTGTCAGGGATGTGGCTTCTGCTTGAGTTCAGACTTCTGCTCGCTTAGTCTCTTGAATATTTTCTATTTACATTTCTCTCGTTTTTCTTTTACAGTCCCACTGGTTTCTAGAGTTTGTCCAAGCGACGTCTGCCGCATCTGGAAAAGTGGTGCCAAGCTGCGTGTTGATATCACTCTGCTGGGCTTCGAGAACATGAGCTGGGAGAGGGGAAGGCGTAGCTTAATTTTCAAGGGAGAAGGTAAATACTTCAGCACGTCTGCACCATCGAGCACCAAACGCTATGCAAACCACAGGGAGAAATCCCAGCTGCGCACAAAAAGACCCGCTGGGGCGGAGGACTGAATTTTGTAAGAATTTTGTACATATTTTCTGTGAGTGTCTCAGAGATGCCGTTCTGTGGTTGAACGTAACGGCTTCAGTTCTTTCCTTTGGGTAAATCTGAGGTCAAAATTGGGTAATAGGGATAAAATTTGGCTTCAGTCTTTTATTAAGTTCTCTCCTTTCTGTTTTCCCGCCTCCCTGATAAAAAACAACTTCAGCTACAGCTCCAAATTTGATCTTAGCCGGAGTTCGATACAGTGAATCAGCGTCCACCCTGATTTGATACCCAGTCCATTCTCAGTTTTTCCTTCTGGAACGCTGTTGCTGAATTTTCAGACTGAGAAGTACCGTTTCCCACAGATACCGGAGGTTGGGCAGAGCTGATTGAGATCAATCACGACGATAAGTTCGTTACAACGGAGCGTTTTGAGATTTCCCAACACATGAAGCGTTTGACCTTGGGATCTATGACACCGAAAAGAAAAGATGTGGAACGCCGCCTTACGTCTCCAATTATTAATACGTGCCTTGATACAAAAAATATCGCTTTTGAAAGGTAAGATACAAAGTTTTCTTTAACAAATAAACACTTCGGGATGATGGATGGTCCTGCTTGCGATAACGACACACTCTCAAAAGCCCCGGTAGTAAAAACTTGTAGGGGTTAATCTGAAACTACTTTAAACTTCCCGTGCTGTTAGATAATGGAATTTGGCTCGGTCAGCTTGCCACTGTAGCCCGGCAGAAAGTTCCCAGTGGAGCGAGCTGGTTTTCAGAACACTTGCAGTTTATCCTACTAGCGAGCTCAACGTTAACGGCTCATCGCAAGTTTCACCCGAATCCCCGTACAGCGCCGAAAATAACGAGCGAGAACTCGTAGCTAAGTCAGTCAAGTCTGACACGAACGCTTTAGTTTAAATCGTAGTATAGCGTGTCTCTCCGCAGACACACGTTTGTCTCCCTTGTTTACTACGCGTGCATATCCAGCTGTCGGTCGGCTCGGCCCAAACAGTCCTTTTTATGAAGCTCTGTGCTGCAGTAAACCCACCCCTGTGATCCTACAGAGCAGATGTTTGCAAAGCGAGGTGTGTAATTCCAGCATCTTTCTCCTGAATATTTAGTACCTTTCCAAAGCTGCTCAGAATTAGCCCCTGTGATGTTCACCGAGCCTTAGTAACTGCAGCACCTGCGCGTCCAGAAGCTAAGGTTTCTTAGACACAAGTATTCCTACTGTCCAGTTCCCCAGCTTGCAGTGACAGGTCACTTGTGCAGTAAACTGTGTGTTAAAAGCTGCCCTGGCCAGGCTGTCAGACAGTGCAGTAAGTCTCCAGGCTGTGGCTCGGGTGTCCACACCTCAGTCTAAAATCTCTGTCAGAACTTTGGCCACAGGCAGAATAAGAACAGGAGCAGCATTACTTCCTCGGCCCTCTTGTGATAGGTGTGTGAGGACGGGCTGACCTGTGCTTTTGTCTGGGGTTAATCATCAAATAACCCATCAAGTGTTGTTTAAAATCGATTTTAGAAACACAGGCTGGGGATTGTGCAGAAATGCAACTGTGCAGACACTTGTGGCGTTTGCTTTTTGTCAGAACCACCTCGGGATTCTGGGTCTGGAGGACAGAAAGAGCGGAAGGTGTCAATGGTTACGAAGCAAAGGTAAAGCCCATTCTGCTCTTTCAGGAGGTGTTACAGCTAACTGAAACGCGATTGTGTTTTGCCTCTAGTTCCCAAACGGTTCAGGTCTTCAGCGTCCCATCGAGAGTTTTATTGTGTTGCCAGCAGAACTAACTGGGCAGGAGTGAGGAACTGCCAGGCTGGTGGGAGGGGTGGTGTCTGTGTGGGCACGTTGGCAGGGGCTCTGGGGGAGAAGGAGGATCAAAGCGTTTCAGAAGAGGGGCAAAAGGTTCAGCAGAACTGCTAGAACTCCCTTCCAAAAGCTGGAATTAAACCTTGTCGTCCTTTCACCGTTTAGAAGACAAGGAGCCCGCTGAAGTGCCTTGAGCACGCTCCAGTAACAGGATTGCAAGGGAATAAAGGTTTCCCGCTGCCACGAGTTGCATCCTCAATTCAAGTAATAAAAGACTGCTGGTAAAGGCCCCAGCCGCGCTCAGGAGTCACAGAGTTGCTTGGATTTGTTCCATGGCACACTGGTTTTCTCTTCCATTTTCCCTTCAGCCAAGTATTTTTGAAGATGGCTTTCCAGCCTCGCTGTGTTCGAAACTGAAGTTAAGAATCACAAGAATTAACTTCCCTGACTCGTAGGTCCGTGTTTACTCCAGGTTTTGGAATTTGTGCAATAAATTCCGGTTTGTAATTTCATTTGCCAGAAGAGTCGGTGCTGAATAGCGCTCTACTTCTGGATGAGGCTTTTCCTGGTAAGGCTGTTCAGTTGGACGTGGGGCTCGTTAGTGTTCCTGCAGAATTAAACTACCACTGAACTCCATCTGGAAGGTCAGACCAGTGCCCTCTGTCTAGAAACAGCGTTATCTGACTTTCCTTCCCCCTCCTCTCTTAAAATCTCTGCCCGGGCAGGGATTTTTTCCAGTAAACTTGGACAACACCCGTCTAGGTTTGAGGTTGGGTTAGTTAGTTCCAAAAGCCCCTTTAAGAGCGTGTCCATCTGCTTTCTGTGGTTGCAAGGTTGGCAGCCGTTGCCGCCAGACCCCTCGGCCGCGCTCTCGGATGCGCTGGGATGCCTGTGAGGTCAGCGCTGGCTGGGGATGCTGTGGTGTGGGAGGTGCAGGGTGTGGTACTTCAGCAGCTTGCCCAGCAGGAGGCACAGCGTTTAGCGGCCCTCTCAGCCTCGCTGCAGGTCTGCTGAGAATATATTCTGGAGGGTTTCCGTTCTACCCAAGCGAACAGAAGAGTCAAAGTGCAGCATTTCCTGTGGATCACCAGTGTGTTAAAGATCTTTATCAATGAGGGGCAGGTCTGTGCTGCTTTACTCTGTCTTTACATTTGTTTTCGCAGAGTTTTACAGGAGAACTGGGCTTTATTTATTTATTTGTTTATTTTGACCCGCGGTGCTTTTGTACCTTTCTCTCGCTCTTATTTTAAAGGTATACTTTGCAAACAATGTGAATGTGGTCACAAAAATCCGAACGGAACATCTAACGGAAGAGGAGAAGAAAAGATATAAAGGTAGTTTTCCTATAGGATAACTGGAAATAAGTAGAACCTTTTGCCTCTCTGACACCCTCTCCGTGTGACTGCAGAAGAGCTGGGCAGATGGACAAGGGAAACACTTTTCTTGCTGACTTTGCCCTGCTTTATTTTCATGTTGTGTGTCTGAGGTAGCTCATTGCTTAACTCCTAACCTGCAGACGAGCCAGTATTTATCCGAGCAGTATTTAAAGGAAGGAAGAGCCCCTCAAAACTGTGGAAAGTTTCAAAAGGACATACTTTTTTTTTGTGCTTTATCCTGCTCTGGAATGCATTTGTGCCTTTGCTTTGGCCGTGATTACAAGATCCACGTGGGCTTTGTTTGCTTGGACTGCTTGGTTTCTTTCGGTCCACTAATTTCTTCTAGTGCTTAAACTACGGTAAAGGGTGAGCAGCCAGGAACCCTGCCTGTCTTTGGCCTACCCCAGGAGGAGAGGCTCTGAATTATTTCTGCTGATGGTCGAAACCACTGAAAATCTTTGCCTCTAGTCTGTACGTTGTCCCTGGTTTATACGGTCAGCTGTAGGTGCTGGGCTTGCCTGGTAAAGCTGACAGGAGATGGGAATGCCTGCCCTCGCTTTCTTAGCAGCCTTGCTTGTTAGCCTGGTGCGTAGGCAAATTGTACTGCTAATTAATAGTAATAGATGGTTTTGGTTTGCTTTGTTTTTCCCTCCTGTTACTTGAAGCTGACAGGAACCCCCTGGAATCATTTCTGGGAACAGTGGAGCATGAGTACGGTGCTCAGGTGAGTGTCTTTGACGTCGAAACGGGTCACTGTGGTGCAGGGATCTGTGCCAGGAGGAATTCTGGGAATGGGGAATTGCTTCTTGTTTCCGTAGTTGGGCAGCAGTGTTGATTATGAGGTTTACATTTTCTCTGAGGATGTTTTTGTTTGTTTTAAGCCCTCAAAAGTTCTCTAGGAACAGCAGGTACCTTCTTCTGAACACTTAGAGAAAAGATTCTATAATCCTTCAGCACGGCAAGAGCTGGGCTGGGAGCAGTGGCGGTAAACCTGAAAACGTACGAGTCTCGGTGGCAACCCAGCAGTAAACTGGGAAGACGTGGCCAGAGGCCTTCGGGAGCCTCCTGTGGGAGGTAGTGCTAGCGTGGCGATGCCCAGACCAAGGCGTGAAAGGCTGGTGTGACGTGGTAGCACACTGCTCCCGAGCAGCTCGCAGGAAAACCACGTGTCCTCTGCTCTTCCGAAAGGTGTGCCGTGCAATTTTGATACGGCTTTAGAAGCTCCTGTGCATCTGGGTGTCCTTGAGTGCAGTAGGTGATGGGTTTGCCAACTGCTGGCTCTGTTTCAGGATGGTGCTGCAGATTTTACGTGGATCTAGAGATTTTTGTTTCAAATACCCCAAAGTTTTTTTTGCCTTTTATTAAAAGATTTGCAGCCTAGAAATACTTGTGTGTGCATTCCAGTGTGGTGGTGGTGGGACAGCGGCTGGACTCGATCATCTCAGAGGTCTTTTCCAGCCTCAATAATTCTGTGATTTCTGGATGCTTTCTAAAGTACTTAAGTAGATTTTCCCTGTCTCTCAAATGCTTGGAGGTTTTTAACCTCAGTAGAAAGCAGTCTGAATGCCTGTCCTTGTGTTTCTGGCTGCGTGTCGCTGCATCTAAAACACAGACTGAGTTACTCCACCAGAGATACCTTCCAAGTTTCTTGTAGTAGCCACCATCTATTTGTTCTGTACTTTTGGTTGGGTTTGGTTTTTTTTTTTCCTCTCTTTCCTTATAGAGTACAACCAAGACAACAGAGTATGCTGCAAGTAACAATCCTACTGCTATTACTCTGGAGGAATATTTTGACCCAGAATTTGATTTGAAAGGCAGAGACATAGGAAGACCAAAAGAAGTCACCATTCGAACGCAGAAGTGAGAAATAAAATTTCAAACTATTTTGTCTCTTCCCAGTCATCTCATCTCTGGAAACTGTTTCTACAAACACCCAGTGCGGTGGTGTGGTTTGGTTTGGTTTGGTTTGGTTTGGTTTTTCCCAGCTTTCAAAATTAATCAAAAGAGAGATCTTGAAGTATTGAGCTATAGTCTGATTCTTCTTTCACCATGTCAAACAAAACCTGTGGACTAGTGCTGTGACTTGTCCGTAACCTCCTGTGTTTGCCCTTGGTCTGGCCAGGAGCGTGGTTTGGGCTCTCAGAGCTGTAACTGTTTGGACTCTGAAGTGCATGAAGCAGCTCACAACGCTGTGTGTTTTGTTCCTAATCTATCCCTAAACTGTATATTTAGGATGGGTTTTTTTCTCTTGTAAGATTTAAAGCCACCCTGTGGATGAGTGAAGAGTTTCCTTTGTCTCTTATGGAACAAGTCACTCCAATCATCGACCTGATGGCCAGAACCAGTGCTCATTTTGCCAGACTAAGGGACTTCATCACCCTGGAATTTCCACCAGGATTTCCTGTCAAAATTGGTAATATTTAGCAATTTTTACTGTAGCTTCTGTTCCAGCCTCAGACATTCTGTGGTGATCTCCATTTCCATTCTTTCTAGCGGTTTTGCACGGGTATTTCCAAACACCATGCTAGTTTTTTGCTAGTCATCTGGTTGGTATCTAGAACTGAGAACTCGGACGTACGTTGTCTTGTACCTCTGGGGTCACTGAATCCGAATTCTGCAAGTCCAGTGCAGAAGTACAGTTTTAAAGGCAGTTTCTTTGCGGTATGAATGAGCTGCTGCTAGCCCTGGCCTCTCAGCTTCAATGCCGTGGATTTGGGAAATCTTACCATAAAATAAGAGGTTTTGAGAGGGAGTGAGAATGACTAAGGGCAACTTCTTGGAGCAGTGAGTTCCTGTATACTCCGTCATTACAGGATGCTGCCTGTGGAGTACATTCAGTAAGGGTTGGATGTGGCTGTAGGTGTGGAAGTGAGTGAGAGACTTCTCTTCCTGACAGAAATCTCATCCTCTTTCTTGCAGAAATTCCCCTCTTTCATGTGCTGAATGCCCGAATTACATTTGAGAATGTCAATGGCTGCAGGACGGCTGACAAAACATCGCCACAGATGGTTGGAGGTGCACAGTGTGATTCAGGTGAGGAGTGGGAAGATGCAGTGATCATATCTTCTTTAGAAATTACCTCAGAGAAGCCACTGTGGTATTTATCCTTTGCAGCCTTTGTTGGGCTTTTTTCCCCTCCATGTGGATTTGTTAGAGCTCAGCCACCTCAGCGCTCTGCCGCACGCTGGGTTGATTTGTATCCCTTGCCAGCATCCTAAAGAAAGCCCCTGCCTTCCGTCTCCTTGCTGTGCTCGTTTCTTTCAAAGGCTGTTCGTGTACGTAGCCAGGTGGCTCATCTGAACTTCTGAAGTCGAATTAATCATACAGAAACATTCATCAGATTTATTTAAGTCGTGACTTGTAAAAATAGACTGCACCACGTTTGTATCTGTTTGGCTTCTGTAGGTGCTAATTTCGAGGTTGACCAGTCAGTGTTTGAGATCCCCAAGTCCTACCACGTGCAGGATGACGGCAGGAACATACACGTGCTGGATGAAGATAACGAGATCATGCAGTTTGCTATTCAGCAGAGTCTGTTGGAATCTGGTGGAAACAAAGTAAGTGTGCTATGATATGTGGCGGTTCTGGCGAGGACTGTGCAGCAGTGGCTGCATCTCCGAATGAAACCGCTCTAAGACCTCTTTCGCTAAGAACCTCCAAAGAGAAAAAATGTAGTAGTGTATTGCAAAGAAGAAATAGGAGTGACTTGAGAGCTCCCTTCCAGTGGGTCGCACCGCGGCTCGGTTAACTGCTGTGCAATTGTCCGTGTCTCCCGTGTGCAGGGCGTGGGGGTGCATTCCAACGGAGCGGTTCCGTATTCGCAGGATTTCAATATCCAGTATCAGAGGTAACAATTTTTTTGTCATCTCAAGCCATGCAGTGACAGAGCAAAAATGCTTCCGACTGTAGGGTGAAGCTGTTCTGCTTTTTTTCCTTAGCGTACGTAGGTAGCAGACGCTCAGAACCCAAGGTCTGTCGTCTTGTCCTTCTTCTAACTTTTACTTCTGCAAGAAGCAAGGACTCGCTGGCTCGCGTAGTGTAGCTCTAGCTCAGCTGTGGGACTGGTCTGCGAACGCAGTCCTGTTCTGCTCCTAAAGCTGTGCATTTGGCCCCCCTGGGTTGAATGTGGTTTAGATGCTGCACGTTTCGGGGTAGCTCTTCTTTCTTTCCAAATTCATTATTTAATCCTTAAAAACTTACCCACGCGTATTTAACGGCCCCTTTAGAACACGTCCTGCTATTGGGTTCTTCCTGCCCTTTAAGTGCAAGGAAATCTTAGTTCACACTGAGAACTGCATCCTCCTGGTTCTTCTGCGGGTGGAAAATCATGTTGCCTTTAAACCAGAGGAGAATGCTTTTAGAAGCCCACTGAAAATGGAACTGTTGGTACACATGAAAGGTTCTGAGGAACCTTTAAAGAGCAGGTTTTTATGCTGGGAAGTTTTACAGATGTTCAAACCGCTGCTCTCTTACCCCGAGAACTGTTTTCTGCCCTCTGGTTTGCAATGGGCGAGCAGTGGCTAGGGGGGATCACCGCAGGAAATGTGACATGGGCTTTGTCTTTCTTACCTCTGGAAGTCCTTTTTCTCCTTCAGGGCGCTGCAGGAGAGCTATCTCACAAGCTCGGGTACCTCCCGCTGCAGCACCCCCAGTGAGCCTTCCAGCTTTGAAAAAGACTTGCAGCTTGCCATGGAGTTGTCTGTCCGGGAGCAGGAGGAACGAGAGAAGCAGCGTCGTGAAGAGGAAGATGCAGAGCTCCAGCAAGCTTTACAGCTCTCTCTCCTGGAAAAATAACTCTGTAGCCATCTCCTGAAATGAGGATGACCAAATCTGCATAAAGCTGAAGGCTTTCAGACCTGTCGGGCTGAAAACCACTCCTGGATTGCTTAAGTAAACATTTCACCCGCCTTCTGAGTTACCATCATCAGCTACCAAAAGCTGATTCATTTTTGTTTGAGGGAGTTTCAGACCACGGGACTCTGCCTTTGGCTCCCCAGCCACCCGGGCCTAGCTTGGAAGGGAAAGATTTTGTTGAAGCATGTTTATTGAAGAGCAGATGGAAATTTTGCTTAGCATCAGGATATAGAATTGCAGAACAGCTTGAAAACCTGATCTATGGGGAGCTCAGGAGGTAACCTTCATTACTTACCAAAGAAGTAACTCATCTGTTTAGTCATTTCTGAGTAATTCCAAGCCATTGTCTGTTTCTCCCAGTTGTCACGGGGAAGAGCATCTATCTGCGTACACACACACAGGGTAGTTCTTCGTGCTGACAGATGTTTCCTGGTAGTTCTGTTCATATGTGATTATCTCTTCTCCACTTACTGAGATTTTAGGACGTGCTCCTGCTTAAGAGGGATAATTTTATACTTGAACAGCTCATCCAAGCTGCGGATTAAACCAGCGCTTTCTGAAAAAGGACAAAACAAGCAGCCAGTAAAATTTTAGATCCTAAGATGGGACCATCTGTCTAGTGAAGCAGCAGCTTCTGCAGTGATTCCAGACCAGCTAGCTCCTGTAGGCAGAGGGCAGCAAGGAAACCGGCGGCGGCTACGGGAGCTCCCTGGCGCTCGCAGGGTGTTCGTGTGCCTGTGCGTGGTGCTGCATTCCCATAGAAACAAAGTCAGGGGAAATTTTCATGTGTGCTGAGAGGGAGAGAAGTTTTACTTCTGTCTTCTGAAAGGGAAAACGTGTGTTGCTTTTTAAAATTCGAATGCTCGCCCTTCATGTGAATACATATATTTTTTTACCTGAATATTTTTATTGATTTTTAAACCAAACCGATAGGACCACCCTCGTAGAAAAGTGGTGGTGTAGCGACTCGCGGGTGTGTTCTAAGTAGCTTTCCTCAGGTCTTTCTTCTTAACGATGTAGCTGTAGCTGTTTTATCTGCACTTCTGTCAGTGTTTACGGCACTTAACACCGTGACTCTCGAGTGCACTCCGCAAGTACACGCTGTACCCCGGGGGAGAGCCTTGCAGCGGTTCAACGGCAGCAATATCCCCGGCTCCCGCTGGCAGAAGCGCGCGGAGCCCGGCGAACGTACCACCCGAGCTTGCTACCCCACCCTGGCTCCCTGGGTTCTGCGTGACCAGCTCTTAACCAGTGTAAAATCACTGCAACACGGACTCGATCACAGCCGGCGAGGTGGCTGGGAGCTTGGAGCCCTGTTTTAAACCAATAACCTGTTGTTTTAGGTAGCGAATGATTAAACCGCCGTCAGCGTGCGCTGGAGCTGGTCTGTCTGCGCCGTTCCGCTTGCATCCCCCCACAGCTGCTTCGGCCTTCGCAGGAGCGAGACTTTCGTGCGTGGTGGCAGCAGCCGGTGTTGGAATCGCAGCTTTCTTTGAGAAGGGGATTACTGTGACTGTCACAGATGGGGAAAAAAAAAGATAAAAGGGAATTGGCCTTGCACTGAGCTCCTGCCAGAGCTGTGAGGGGCGGATGAAAGGGTGGGGTTCTCCTCCAGCACAAATAAAGAGTGGTGTTGCCTTTATCAACCATCCGCCTGACGCTGCTTTTGTCGGGTGAGCATTTCAAAGGTTACAAAGGAGGGGAAATAGCCTTTTTTTCAAGCTGACGTGTTCTCTGTTTATGTTGGAATCATAGAGTGGTTGGAAGGGACCTTAAAAGTCATCTAGTTCCAACTGTCCTGCTAGCGGCAGGGTCATCTTCAACGAGAGCAGGTTCCTCAGAGCCCCCTCCAGCCTGGCCTTGAACACATCCCGTGATGGAGCATCCACAGCTTCCCCGGGCCAGTGTCTCACCCCCCTCAGGGAAGAATTTCTTCCTAAATGTCTAAACTAAATCTCCCCTCTTCCCCTGTGAGGCCATCACCCCTCCTCCTAGCACTACACACCCTTGGAGAAAGCGCTTCCCCAGCTTTCCCCTAGCCCCACCGTGCCAGCTACGTACTGACCAGGGTCAGTTCTGGTTTTGTTAGGTGCGCAGAGGGCAGCAGAAGCAGGGTTCAACGCCTGCACTTTGGTCTCAAACTGCAACAAGCTTTTAAACAGTGCCATTTAAAGTTCTTCAAAGGGAGGCTGTTTGCAGCCCTTCCAAAGTACATCCAGGGTTGCTGCTTTTGGACTGTTGTTTCAAAGTACAACAACAATTCACGAGGTGCTTAATTTGGAAATCCTTCCCGCGCTGCTTTGGGTGACTTTTGACTCAACCTCATCTTCCTCATGGAGTTAACTTTCCCTGGTCACATCTGCCCTGGGCTTTCATTTTCACTTCACAGCTCCTTGCTAACAAACAGCCACCGAAACTGTGGCTTCAGCCAGCTGCTGTCCTGCCCCCCTTCCCCTGCCACTGAGGGCCAGCGGACTGTCTCCTCCCTTCTCACAACCCGGTTAATAACAAACAGAGCAGCCATGAATAAATAAGAGAGTCCTGGATTGTTTACTGAGCTTTTTATTCGTACAAAGAGACCTCGCAGGGAGCGAAGGAAGAACGCAAACAAGAACACAGAGCTGTAGCTGCAAACTCCCCCTGAACATCACCCAGCTACAGGCCGAGCTTTACACCGGCTGAAGGGCTGACAAAACCCCCAACAAAACAGTGACACAGGACCCAGAGATCAAAAAAAAAAAAAGATCACTTGAAGAGCATTATCTTCCCTCATGTTTCACTTGGATTAGAGACTAGAACCTGGCCTAGGCCAGCCTCCTGCTGTCACTTCACTAAGAGCAGCAGCAAAGGAAATCCCCCGTTGCCATGAGGTCACCCATCACCTGCAGCACAGGGTTTTAGAGAACCAGTCACCCCACCTTCTCTGGAAGCAGGGTTTTCAAGCACATAATAAATTACCAGCCAAAACATCCCTATGCTAAAGACCAAAGGAATAATTAATAAGCAAAATCCAGTTACTACTCACAGCAGTGCAAACCAAAATAGCAGCATTCGTACGCAGGTGATTTCAGTGTAAATACTTGAGCTTGTTACTGGAAATGCAGAGAAGGGTTCCGTCCAGAGCCGAGACACCGAGTACTCCCCGCGAGCCTGAGCCCAGCAGTCTCTGCCTGGCTCGCAGACCTTTGGAAGCTCCGTTTCCAGGAGGACAGCGACCTGCTGGGAGCACAAACCCACCTGCACGGACAGGAGCGTGCGGCACATGCTGGAACCCTTGCCCACACCCCGGTGCGTACCCGGTTCACCGTGGCTCTTTGGGTGCAAAGCTGCTGGTGGGTATTTAGCCAAGAGTTAAAGCAAATCGCTCGAGGAGCGACAAGCCCGTCCCTGAACAGCTACACCAGGGTCTGCTCGTGTGTTTCTGTTGGGAGACAAGCAGGTCCCAGCGCGGCACATGTGGCTGCGCTCGGCCGCCGCGCTTTCGCCTTCGGATTATTTTTGAAGGCTGTGCTACAAACCCCGCAGGCTCGGCGCTCACGGGAGGAACCGAATTAACCGGAAAGCAAAACTAGAGGTGGGGTAATGGAATGGACGGGCCCGCGCGTCCCTGATGTTGAGTCTGGCCGGGTTCTCGTGCCAGCCGGGAGGGGCAGGTCCCGGGTGGCCGATGGGAGCGGGTGGCACTGCTGCGGACGCATCGGACGCCGAGACGCTGCGGTCTGGGAGGAAGATGCGTTGCTACAGAGCCAGCTCTGCTGCGGAAGCGCTCCAAGGACAGTCCATCGGCTGCAGACTGGGGTGCGATTTCCAGCACCTGCTGTCGTCAAAAACGATGTCACGACGGAGCCACGCGGGCACAGAGCCGTGCACGCGATGTCGGGACATCCCCGGTCGCGGCGGCGGGACGGCTGGGGCCAGGCGGGAGAACCGGGCGGGACCACGAGCGCTTCCCCTCGCAGGGTCCCGCTCCGCTACCGCCGCCGGACCGGCTTGTAGACGCAGATGGCCATGAGGATGATGGTGAGGAGGAGGGCGCTGAGGATGCTGCCCAGCAGCACTGCGGGAGGAGGGAGGCAGGTTAGGAGCCGAACGAACCCCCCCCCCCCCAAGCATCCCCCACAAATTAATTAAAAAAAAAAATATTGCTTTTAAA
>JAAGNO010030100.1:2621-18331 GCA_033439905.1 Ceryle rudis | reverse complement strand
ATTATAGTAGATGTAAATGGCAAACAGAAAGGTTTGGGGTTTTATTTTTAAGCTGTAATACTAACCTGATTTTGAGACAACAGAATCAGAACACCAGACAGAGATTTTTCAAAACAACTGCAGGTGCAATTAAGAATCTATCTTAACTCAAGGGGAGGGGAAGTGGAGAGGAAGGTGCTAATCTCTTGTCCCTGCGATCCAGTGCCATGACAGATAGGAATGGCTCAAAACTGTGCTTATCAGGGAAAGTTTGGACTTGACATGAGGAAGTATTTCTTTACTAAAAAGGTGGTCAAGCCCTGGAACAGGTTTCCTAGAGGGTGGTTGATGCCCCATGCCTGTTAGTGTTTAAAAAGCATTTGGAGAATGCCATTAATATCATGCTTGAACTTTGGTCAGCCCTAAAGTGGTCAGGTAGTTGAACAAGATAGTCATTGTAGGTCCATTCCAGCTGAACTATTCTATTTTATTGTTACAACTGCAGACCCTAGTATGTACTAAATGTTTGGCCCATTTTATTAATTGGTTTAAGATGCCTTTTGTACATGCTAAAATTTAAAGTCTGATAGATAGCTATAAAAAGATAAACCAAATGGCTTCTTAATGTTTAATAAAACCATAAAAAAAAAATTCACACAACTTACCTCTAAAAAGTATATTCTACTATTAAAGATCATTGTTTCCTTGATTATGAAATGTGGTATGTAAAATACATGCATTAATTATAAATGAAATGTAGCTAAGTGGTATTTTTGAAAGCACTTTCCAAATAATCTACTAAATTTCAAGAAACAGATGGGAAAGCAGGATTCATATATTTAAAGGCAAATCCAAAATATGAATCAGGACTTTTTACATCGCTCATGACTAGGATCTATCTCCTAGATAGGAAGAACTCTGATTTTCCTTCTGAAGCTTCAGGTCAATACAAAACTGGAACTAAATAAACAACACTGATTACTACCAGTCTTTCTGACTGGACAAGCATTTAATTTGTAATCGACCACTTCTTACTGAGATACCCATAAATTCAAACAAAAATACGGCCACCTTGAGCACTGTATGCAGTTTTGAGCTCTACAATACAAGAAGGATATAAAGTCTTAGAATGTGTCCGGAGGAAGGCAACAAAGATGGTGAAAGGACTAGAGGACATGACTTATGAGGAGCAGCTGAGAATACTAGCTTAGTTCAGCTTAGAGAAGAGGGGGAATGGAGAGGAAGGTGCTGATCTCTTCTCCCCATGGCCAGAAATAGGACAGAAGAAAATGGCTTAAAGGTGCACCAAGGAAAGTTCAGACAGGATAGTAGTACAAAAAAGTTCTTCAATGACGGGGTGGTAAAACTGCAAAAAGTTATTCAGGGAAGTGGTCATGACCCCAAGCCTTTCAGTGTTTAAGAAGTGTTTGGATAATACTCTTAGATAGATGGTTTACCTTTTAAATTGCCCTGTGCCTGTGTTGGACTCAATAACTCTTGTAAGTCCCTTCCAACTCAGAATATTCTTTATGTTCTGTTTATATACTTTTCCCAGTAGGAGACAAAGGTAATTTCAGGACAGATGTCTTAAGTTTTAAAGGAATTCAAATAACTTGTTCTTTCACCTAAAAACAGGTGACTGCCTATACTGTCATCTGTGTATACACAACAATCTATTTGTGTCAGCACTGCATATATCCAGACAAGAAATGGTCAAGCCAACTGAACTGTTCAGCACAACCTACAGGACACACCCCGCAGGTCTTATGGTACTCACATTACATTCTACTACAAAAAAAAAACAACCAAACAAACAAAAACCAAACAAACAAAAAACCAAAACAACAACAAAAAAACCCAAACCAAAACAAAACCAAAAAAAACCCCACCAACCTACACAAACCACATATCAGGAACGGTGCATTATGGAAATCTAAATCTAAGGCTTTACACATAACATTGGAAGCTTTAAACCTCTTCATCACAAAACATCAAGCTTGATCTTTTCTGTCTTCTCTGATCATTTTGTATATTCACCTACAGCATCCTATCATTTCAAGGGATGACACAAATTTACAAAAGGTTGGGTTTCTTCCCAAACAGGAGTTACACTGTTTCGGGTTAAAAAACTCAAGCATTTTCATGCAAAATAATCTTCCTGCCCAAAATTTAATGATTATTCCAACTGTAATAGCTCATCTAATAAAAGATATGCTCCTTTCCCACAACTCTTGTCAGAAACAACTAGAGAAAGAATGCCATAGAATGGCTGAGGTTTGAAGAGACCCCTTGAGATCAGCTAGTCCAAATCATCTGTTCAGACACGGTCCGCTAGAGTTGCCCCTAACTGTGTCCAGCTGGGTTTTGATTATCTCCAAGGATGAAGAGGCCACAATCTCAGCAACCTGTTCCAGTGTATGGCCATCTTCACAGTAAAATGTTTTTTCTTGCATTCAGATAGAATTTCATGTGTTTAATTTGTACCTGTTGTCTACTGTCCTTTCACTTAATACCACTGAGAAGAATCTGGCTCCCTATTCTTTACTCCCATCAGGTATTTCTACACAACACTAATATCACCCTGAGAGTTCTCCACACTGAACAGTTACAGCTCTCTCAGACTCTCCTCATATGAGGGATCCTACAATCCTTTAACTATCTTTGTGGCTTTTTGCTGGACTCAATTCTCGTATGTGCATGTCTTTCTTGCACACAGTGCTCCAGGGATGACCTCACTAGTGCCAAGCAGAGGCGAAAGTATACCTCCCTTGACAAAGTGACAATACTCTTCTTAATGTAGTATAGGATACTGTTGGCCTTCCTTGCAGAGAGGATGCACTGTTGACTCATGGTCTGCTTATTGTCCATCAAAGACTCCAAAGTCCCTGTTCACAAAGCTGCTTTCCAGTTAGTCTCCCCCCTGTGTATACTGGTGCATGGTGTGATGTTTGTCTTTTTATGCTATTGTCCAAATTCAGTGCATCCACATTTTGATCAGAACATGAAGTTTTAGCTAGCCCCTCTCAAGATGACATAGGAGAAATATAAAAATAGAGAAATACAATTTTGCCATAAGTAGCTTCAATGGATTTTGTACAAGGAGAGTAACTGTATAATAAGTTTTTACTTTCTTGTTCACCCTTACAGTGGGCTCAATGCTTTCTAGCAGTACCCTAATATCTTCTGTGTAATGATGCATTTAACCATTTATAATAACCCAGCTGTCATTGTGAAAGTAAAAAAAACAAGACTACATTCAACAGCAATTACAGCAGCTGATAAAATATTAATTAATGGCTATTAAATACAAATACCACCTGTCCCTTCTAGGTGCACAGGGATGAAAACTAGAAAGGTATATCAATGTGAACAATCATTCTACAACTGCCTTTTTCTTACATTCTTTCCCTTTGCCTGAAACAGCTTCTCTTTACTGAAACTATCAGCCTCTGCTCTCTGAACCACATCCCAGCCCATTCCAACTTCCCAAAAGGCATCTCTGGACCCATTTTCATCCCATCAAAAAATGAACTCAAATAAAATCTCTGTCATGACAGCCAGACTGACAAGAACAGAGGCGATAGAGGATGCTATTCAGAATATGGGCTAAAGGTGAGATTAATCTGAATTAACATTAGGGTTCTGCAAAAGTAGAGATCTGTATTTTCTTCTTTACCCCAGTGTTACAGTTTAGGGTCAGGGCGGTCCCCTAGACCTAACAGACGCTCTCTGTTAACACCCCTCTCTCCCCAAAGGGGAAGAGAAAAGGAATAAGGGAGAGAGACTTAGTGATTAGAAAAAGGAAACTAGAACAGCTTTAACAATGATAATAATAATAAAATAGAATATGTACAAATATATACAAAACCAGTATTGAACCCAAGCCCCAATGGTAATTACACCACCGTCACCACTGGTGCTGTAGAGCAGGCACCAGGGTCCCAGGCCAGGCTCCGCAGCAGACAGGAGCTGTGTTCAGGAGCTGGATTCTGCTACTGGATTCAGGAACATGGGATCAAAGGCAGAATGGACAGAGTCCTCCTTGGATGTTCCGAGGAAGCAGTCCAAGACGGGAGAAGAGCCCGTGGAAAAGTCCTATACACCCTTCAGATCCCTCTGCTTTATATACCCAATAAGATGTATATGGGATGGAATACCTCACTGGTCAGTTGGGGGTCACCTGTCCTGTCCGCTCCTCCCTAGGTGCAGTCTTTCACTTTCTGCACCCCCCTGTGTGGTACACAAGATCCAGCAGTGGCCTTGGTCTGCACACCAATCCTTGGTAATAACTCTAAACATGGGCTGTTATCACTGCTGGGAGCAGACACTACCTGTGAAAACATGTTTCTAACTTCAGAAAGTGCTGTTGGTTAGAGGTACTGAACTGAAAAGTAAAATCATTGAACAGAATTAGTTCTGTTTTCACTCAAACCAGGACACCCAGCCACAAAAGTCCAGGATTCTTCCTGGAAGAAATCCAATTACTTTATAAACCATGAAATGAGCTAGCTCATCAAGTGACCCCAAAGTTATTGATTACCTTAGAAATCTGCAAGAAAATCAAGAGACATGATATGACTCTGGGCAACAGTGTTACTTCTGGTTACATGCTCAAGACACAATTACATAAGGATTCTTCTATCTTTAAGTGCCCATAATACATGATAAATCATTAAATAAGAGGCTGGAGTTTAGATCGTGAAAGGCTATTCCCCCTCCTCCTGAGCAACCACACACAGTAAAACGAAAATTAATCTGAACCTGCATCATAAAAGCTAGCAGAGAAAAACCAAACAAACAGAAATATCCTTATCTTGTACTTGCAGCATTCAATCTCACCCTAAGTCGGGTCCCTAAGCTGCTTCTCCCCCTGTGAGCCCTTAACTAAATCATTTTGGGCTGGCAGCACCTGCTCTAAGCAGTCACCTCCCGCTCGCCCCAGACCGCTTCTAGACCCCAGAGAGACCACACGAAACGCCGCAATTTTACAGCAGCCCGTGGGATTGGGACAGGTCAGGCTGCCCTGTGCCGGCAGCACTGCCCTCTGCTGGGTCGCACAAATGAACAGAGAGCACTAATTTTTCCAGACATCAACCAGCTCTTTTTATTTTTTTCTGGCGTTGCCGTTCGTCATATACCAGAAACTCGTATGCTCCTCCTCATGCAAAGTTTCCCTAGCACGCTCTGCGGCAAAGGCGAGCCCAGCCATTTTGAGTGCCACAGGCGCCGTGAAGTTGCAGCGGGAGGGGCGACGGCAACAGGTGGTGCCGCAACCGGCGCTCTCGACACGCCAGGGCTCAGCCGCGACCGCCACGACGCGGCCCTCTGGCCGACAGTACCGCTGCTGAGCGATGACCGCTCCTTCCCCTCCACACCCAACACATACGGTCAGCCACTTCCCGAACTCCCCCTCGAGCACAGCAGCCGTATTTACCTGCGCCGGGCCGCGCCTCCGCCATACCAACGCAAACCCCAGCTCCCACGTCCAGCTTCCTGGCCCCTGCGCACGCGCAGAGCTCGTGCCCACTCTTCCAGGCGGAGCGCAGCTACGCGCGCGCAGCCGTACTGGAGCTCCGAGTGCGAGCGACAGTGAAGAGGCGGGCACGAGGGGCGGACCGGGGGTGCGTAGGCAGCGGGGGCAGGGTCGCGCGGAGAGGTGTCACGTCTCGCAGCGACGGAAGAAGCCGGAAATCAAGAACTTTGGTAATGCAAGGGTGGAAGAAGGGAAAAACTAACGGCGACCAAGAAATGCTAGCGCCGTCAGTAAATTGTCGGTTTGCTTGGCAGCTAGCTTTTGGTGTAGCTTTTCCCTGAAATGGACTTAATATACTGCTGCATTTCAGAGCCCGACTAAGCAGGCTAAGAGCTGAAGGGTGGGTACAGGACTGCTCATTGCTCTGTTTCTGTGCTTAAAAGATGTGCTTTCTCAAGGCGCAGGATAGAAAGTAGGGATGTGTCATCAGCTATCTATTGCATCCTGCATGCACTGCTCTAGGGAGGTGGCAGAGCCACACTTGTCATGACAAATGTGTGCTGGAACTCGCCAACCAGGCAAGGTGGTGGAGTTGCTCTTTACATGAGAGAGCAACTGGAATGTATTGAGTTCTGTCTAAGTGAGGCTGAAGGGCAACTTGAGAGTCTGTGGGTGAGAATTAAGGGGCAGGCTAGCACGGGTGATAATGTCGTAGGTGTCTATTACAGGCCACCTGATCGGGATTAAGAAGTTGGTGAGGCTACAGGCAGCTGATAGCAGCCTCACAATCACAGGCCCTGGTTCTCATGGGGGATTTTAACTACCCAGACATTTGCTGGGAGACGTACACAGCTAGTCATTCACAGTCCAGGAGGTTCTTCCAGTGCATCGATGATAACTTCTTGATGCAAATGGTGTATGAGACAACTAGGAGAGGAGCAGTACTGGATCTTATACTTGCTAACAAGCAGGGTCTGGTTGAAGCGGTGAAGGCTGGAGGCAGCCTTGGCTGCAGCAACCATGAGATAGGGGAGTTCAGAATATTGTGCGATAGGAACAGGTTACCAGGCAGGATCACAACTCTGGACTTTAGCAGGGCCAACTTTAACCTTTTCAAGAAATTGCTAGGGGGGAATCCCATGGGATGGGGTACTAGAAGGTAAAGGGGCCCAAGACAGTTGGACTGTTTTTAAGGACCACTTTTTCAAAGCTCAGGATCAGAGCATCCAAGCAGGTAGGAAATCAAGAACGGGGGCCAGGAGACCTGCATGGTTAAGCAGGGAACTGACAGGCAGACTCAAGTGGAAGAGAGAGAGCCTATAGATCCTGGAAGGAGGGGATGGCCACTTGGGACGAATCTAAGACTGTTGTCAGAGAATGTAGGGAGGCAGCTAGTAAAGTAAAAGCCTCCTTGGAGTTAAACCTAGTGAGGGAGGTCAAGCACAAAAAAAAAGGGCTTCTGCAAATACATTACAGATAAAACTAACACTAGAGGCAGTGTAGGCCCACTGTTGAATGGGGTGGGTGTTCTGGTGACAGTATATGGTGGAGGTGGACTTACTGAATGCCTTCTTTGCCTCTGTGTATACTCCTGGAGACTGTCCTCAGGAGCCCCAGACCCCTGAGGCCCCAGAGGAAGTCAGGATGAAAGATGAGTTTTGCTTACTTGATGAGGACTGGGTTAAGGATCAGTTGAGTAATCTGAATGTACATAAATGCATGGGCCCCGATGGGATGAACCCAAGGGTGCTGAGGGAACTGGCAGAAGTCATTGCTAGACGACTCTATCATCTTTAGTAAGTTGTGGAGAATGGGAGAGGTGCCTAAGGACTGGAGGAAAGCAAATGTCACTCCAGTCTTCAAAAAGGGGCAAGAAGGAGAACCCAGATAACTACAGACTGGTCACCCTCACCTGCATCCCTGGAAAGGTGATGGAGCAACTTACTCTTGGAGCTGTGTCCAGGCGTATCAAGGATAAGAGGGTCATCAGGACCAGTTAACATGGTTTTACCAAGGGGAAGTCATGTTTGACCAATCTGATAGCCTTCTATGAAGATGTAGCCAGGTGGATAGATGATGGTAGAACAGTGGATGTGGTTTATCTAGATTTCCGTAAAGCATTTGATACCATCTCCCACAGCATCCTTGCAGCAAACCACGAAAGTGTGGTGTAGATGACCAGGTAGTGAGGTGGTTGAAGGAAAGAAGTCAGAGAGTTGTCGTCGATAGGCTATGGTCTAGTTGGAGGCCTGTATCTAGTGAAGTCCCGCAGGGTTCAATACCTATTTGTCAGTGACCTGGATGAGGGAACAGAGTGGACTGTCAGCAGATTTGCTAATGATACAAAGCTGGGAGGAGCGGCTGACACACTGGAAGGCTGTGCTGCCATTCAAAGAGACCTAGACAGGCTGGAGAGTTGGGTAGGGAGATACCTAATACAAGTATAAGAAGGGCAAGTGTAGAGTCTTGCATCTGGTGAAGAATAACCCCATGTACCAGTACAGGTTGAGGACTGACCTGTTAGAGTGTAGCATGGGGAAGAGGGACCTGGGGGTCCTTGTGGACAGCTGGATGACCATGAGCCATCATTGCGCCCTTGTGTCCTAGAAGGTCAATGGCATCCTGGGGTGTATTAGAAGGGGTGTGGTTAGTAGGTCGAGACAGGTTCTCCTTCCCCTTTACTCTGCCCTGGTGTGACCACATCTGGAATATTGTGTTCAGTTCGGGGCCCTTCAGTTCAAGAAGGACAGGGAACTGCTTGAAAGAGTCCAGTGCAGAGCCACAAAGATGATTAAGGGAGTGGAGCATCTCCCTTATGATGAAAGGCTGAGGGAACTGTGTCTCTTTAGCTTGGAGGAGACTGAGGGGTGGCCTCATTAATGTTAATAAATATGTAAACGTCGAGTGTCAGGAGGATGGAGCCAGGCTCTTCTCAGTGATGTCCAGTGACAGGACAAGGAGCAATGGGTGCAAACTGGAGCATAGGAGATTCCAAAGAAATTTAAGGAAAAACTTTTTCACAGTGAGGGTGACAGAGTAGTGGAACAGGCTGCCCAGAGGGGTTGTGGAGTCTCCTTCTCTGGAGACATTTAAAACCTGCCTGGGTGCATTCCTGTGTGACCTGATCTTGATGGTCCTGCTCTGGCAGGAGGGTTGGACTAGATGATATTTCAAGGTCCCTTCCAACCCTTAACATTCTGTGATTCTGTAAACTTAAAAGCTTCTATTGGAAAGCCCACAGAAGGATTCCCATATTGCAGCTGTTGCTGCAGACAGATCTTAGCATGCCAGCTACAAATACTCTATAGAACTGCACACTTTGTCATACTGCAGGTTTCAGGACAAGTGTTCAACCATTGCATGATTCACAACTCCCTGCAGAGGTTTGCAGTGCCATGGTTACAGCACATATACAGAACAGTTACATGTTTTTACTGCGGCAGCTTTTACTGCTCCAGAGTCCTTGGAGGGCTGCTGATTTTTTCAGACAATGCAAAGTTCACCATTCCATAGCAACTGCAGCAACTACAACTGAAGAATGGCACATCAGGAGCACTGCTGCACATAAACTGCATTCTGCTCTCCACACCTTCCTGGTGAAATTCTCAGATCAAAGTTCTATTTGCTGTGTAGTTCCTCCCCACCTTGTGGGTAAAGTTCATGCCTCCAAGGCCCTTAAAAAAACAGTGGGCTTATTGCAGAAACACTGCCTACTGAAGTGTACCCCAGACTCCTGTCACTGCTGCAAAGGAAGCTTGCTAACTAGTATGGCAACAGCCTTATGAAAATGCTACGTATTTTGCCATGGAATTTTAGTGTGTTTGAAGTGCTTTGCTCTACATAAACATTGTGACCATTTGGGGTTGCAAAGAAAGGTATGTGACAGTGGCATCCTTTCAGAGGTGATGCATGGTTTTCTTGCTGTTGTCTGGTTCCCACAGACTTCTCTGTCACTACTGTAGAGATGTGTCTGTAACATTCACAGAGAATGACTATGATTTTTTTAGCACTGCTTTACATGAGTACTGCAGCACTACTACTTCAGTATCCACACTTTTTCATCACCACCAAAAAACCAGTTGTGGTAGGGAAAGCACTATAGGGATTTATACCTGTATGCTCTGCTGCACAAATACCAAGGACTAGGTATATACAGCTTTGCTTTGTTCCCCTGTTTTCCTTTATATCTAAACAGTTCTGCTTTTTTTTTTTTTTTTTTCCCTTTCTTTTATTGTCTTAAATTTGCATTGGTCCAATTCCATCAACTCCTGATAGTCTAGGATTTCTCTACAGGCATGTGAATTAATTCTCTTCTTTAGTTTGGCCAAAATAGTATTTTGTCTTTTCCTCATAATTTCTTATTCTCAGCACAGGGATAGCGGCAAGGATATAAACCCTCCCTTAAAACATAATTTTTGTTTCTACTTTTTCATGCTTGAATATTTATCTCCCTATCCTTTTGCCATTTGTCATTCATTTCTTTTCTCAGTGGCTGCTTTTTTCCATCTGACCAGTATGACTGTCAGGAAGCAGTAGATACAGATTGTTCCTTACGGAAAGTAGAGCTGGGAGCTGAGAGTCAACAAATTTCACAATACCTAAGCAAGAAGAACAGAGCAGGTTGACCAATACTTCAGCCAACAGGCCAGGTTGCCAGGCACGCCTGTAGTGACAGAGCATCTCAAGCCAGAAGTCAAGACACTGGGTATCAGAGGACATGGGCACAAGCATACCCACAAAATCATTCAGGCAGATACTATGGATGAGAGCATGAATTTTAAAGCAGCATGGGAAAGAATGAGGGGCAGGCACCCATTGAGGCTTCTCAAGGACTGACAGCTACTTGCAAAAGTTGACATTGAGCCCATCCAGACAAACCCCGAGGGTGGCGGGAAGGGACATGGGGGATGCACTCAGGGCCCTTAAAGCCACAGATCTCTTCTATATGCAGCAGGGATGCTGTTAAACAGCCTTGCCTTCAAGGGAGAAGGGAAATGAGGTAGGAAAGCAGAAGGAAGGGAATCCCTAGTCATAACTGTTGGTGCAGAATGCCAAGGAAGATAAATCTGCTAATAGAAACATATTCACTCCTGAGCTGGCATTGTGGTATATTAATTTTTAAGGACTAGTCAGCCCATAGTAGGGTCAGTGACTGCTCAGGAGATGCCTTGACAAGAGAGCCAATTACTGCCATGATGATGAGATTCTAGTGAGGAAGACAGAATGGACTACAACCAATCAACTTCAAGTCTAGATGTTCAGCATGAGTCTCCTGCATATACACAATACGCTTTTGTGAAAAGGGTTTTGTAGAGTTCCTGATTTTTAAAGAAGCTGTTTCTAGGTGTTTCCAAATGCCGTTAGATTACAGTCCCCACAGCCAGAAGCAGTAGTTTAATACAGTACTGTGTACTCTTCCATAATCAAGGGAAGAGTTAGAAGGTGCTGTTGGCACAGTCTATTACAGCACACAGTGATGTTCTGTCTCTTTTTGTCCTTTCCTTCCTTATATAAAGCCCTCATAGACAAGCCAAAAAAAAGTGCACCATTATGTGCTATTTTTCTTTTTTTTAAAAAAAAAACCCAACCAAACAAACAAAAGCAAACAAATCAAGCAACAACTACTTAAAAAAACAAAAAACGAGCTTGTTCAAAAGGGAAGGGCACCTAAAATAATTTTGCCTTTGGGATTTTCATGGAGACTTTAAGGATACTATACTGGAGGCTCAGGGCAAATGCATGTCAGCAGAAAAAGGAACTTACCATTGTTAAGCAGCAGGGACAAGGGAGCCTGTTGCTGGGAACAGCTTTTCAGAAGCATCCTTCCAAAAGCTAAATTTGGGCCTAAAATTGAAAATAGAATCAGAACTTGTGACAGATGAAAAGTAAACCACACCATTAGACAGGCCAAAAGGGTTTGAAGAACAACTTGCATGAGGCTTTATGCCTAATCTAATAATAAATCCCTTTTCAAACACTTCAGGCTCTGGAAGCCTGCCAGACAATCTGCAGCACCAGGAAAATGAAAAACAAATTAAAGGAGTATACAGAGAAAATAACAGAAAATGTATATTATTTATTTACATCTGTGTACACAACACCAGAGTGGGATGAGATTCCCAAGCGAGCTCTTCATCATGGGAGGACTCACAAGGGGTTGTGTCTTTAAATTATCAGTATGGAACATACAGATTATTGAACGTATAGGCAAAATTAATAGCAAAAAAATCACAAGAAACAGATTGTATATAACCAGGAATTCTGAAGTATTCAAGGGTGAACTACAAACTGTCCTGTACAACCTCTGGTATAAAACTGCTCTGGTGTCAGGAGACAAGGATATGTCAGCTGTAACATCAATTTTTTAAAAGGATGCTATAAGTCTAGAAAAGTACATACTTAATGTCTGTAGCAGACAGTTTAATGGAAAATGGAAGATAATTAGTGAGCTTATGCATAAAGATGCTGCAATAGGGATGACTCAAAATGGCTTTTGTAAAGAAAGAACTGCCTTAACAATCCTACAGAAATGTTTATGAGTCAACAGGCTTGTGGCTAAGGGAGGTTGACCCTGGAATCCTCATTATGGATTTCTGGAACGTGTTTGGACAGGTCACTCATCAAAAGCTCTTAAAACTTACAATGCCAAGAAATAAATAATCCCAGGGGTAAATAACTGGTTGAAAGACAGAAAAAAAAATGCAGTAGGATTCAATCATCCATTTTCACAGTAAAAGGAGGTCACCAAAAGAGTCCCACAAGGATGTGTTTGGGAACCAGATCTGTGCATCATAGTACTCAAGGATCTGGAAACAGCAGTGTCAGAGCCTGCTGTTGGTATAATGTTATTTAGGGAAATAAAGGCTATCACAGGTTGAGAAGAACTGCAAGCAGAAGAGTCTTAGGATACTGAGTGTATCAAAAAATGGCAAATGGAATTTAGGGAATCTCTATGTGAAGTAGAGCATATGGGAAGAAACCATCCTATCTTCACTTATGAAATGAAGAACCCTATCCTGTTGCAACAGTTGTAACAGGTAATACCTTCACTGTGCCCAGTAGCGTGAAAGAAAGAAAATCAATTGTTAAACATTGCTAAGAAATGGGTAAAGAATAAAACAGAAAACATCAAGACAATTGGTAAATATTCTACACAAATCTGGATCCTCTGTCTCAAAAAGAGCACAAAGGAATGGGGAAAGGTTCAGAAAAGGGCGAAGAAAGAGGGATCACAAGCATGCAATGTCTTATGTACAAAGAATTACTTAAACCTCTGGAAAAGTCAGGGGGTGGGCAGGTTATGACAGACATCTGCAAAATCTAGAGCAGCACGGAGGGAGGAAAGAGACTAAGCACTGACCTTTGACACATGATGTCAAATTAAAGATCATTTGCAGTCCTGGCCAGGCAGCACTGAAAGAAGGTAAAATGTCAAGATTAAGTTGTGCTTGACGTAACAGGTATGGATGCCCTGATGATGCAACAAAGTTAGAAGCTGAAACAGAACATAATGGTGGGGTACTGATACTAATAACATGATACTAGTAACAGTATGGCTAGTCTGGTTTGAAAACTCTAAGTGTCCATTCCAAAGCATTGCACAGGAAAATTAAGGCCATGGGTGCATCAATAGACCTTATTTGCCCCGACCAGCCTGACCTGGGGCTTCCACCCACACACTCTGCCCCATGAGGCCTGGAGCTTCATTTAAATTCAGAACTGTGTCTTTGACTCTTGCCTGAGTGACATCACAGGTATATTATAGGTATACTTGTGTCCACTTCTGTTGGTTGTTCTGTCTCCTGGATTTCAGGATTGACCTCAGATCCAACTTACCACTTTGCCTTTGATGATCACTGGACTGTTGATGAAACCTGTTGTCACCAACCCTGCTTGGTTACTGGAAGACTGCACCCTGAGTGATGAGATCACTGCCCCTGCCTGCTTTATGGTCAGTCTTAGCTTGTCTTCCCCTGTGGAGCAGTCCCCACTCCTGCCTGAGAGGTCAAGCCTCCTTCAACACTGAGCTGAGCACCATAGGGGCCAGGCCCTCAAGCTGTTCAGGGGCTGGCCACAGTGGCTCCCTACAGCTACAAGCTAATCCCCAAAGCATGGCCAGGAAGGACAGTTCACAGCCCTGCAAGATTCTTTAACATCCCCTGTGCCCTGAATGACCCCTGCTCCCAGCTTTTCTAAACCCCCTTCAGTGGGGATCAGGTGAGGGTTCAGGGATTTACAGCCAAGGCAATAGATACTAGCTGCTCTGTAGTCATAATGGTCACAAGATGAAACACAGGAAGTTCCACCTCAACATGAGGAAAAACTTCATTAGTGTGAGAGTGACAGAGCACCGGAAGAGGCTGCCCAGGGAGGTTGTGGAATCTCCTTCTCTGGAGACTTTCAAGAGCCACCTTCTAGAGGTCCCTTCCAACCCCTACCATTATATGATTCTATAATCTCCTGTCTTCCAGGGTGGCCCTGGATTGTCACCTCTATAAGAAATGCAATGACTTGTTTTCCAGAACCCTGAAGCCTTATTGACTGATTTGAAGTGGTGTCTTTGGGGACCATCAATGTGAAGCTGGGGTTGTGACTGCCAGCTCCAGCAGGGAAGCCAGGTGGTTGCTGACTACACAATCTAATTTATGCAATGGTTGTGGAAAGCTGTTTGGGAAGAATGAGTGTAACGGTTCCTTTCTTCTTCTCCTTGCTTCTTACTCATTTTCCTCTACTCTGGTATGGCTCACCCATGGACTATAGTCTCCTTGGGGTGTACCTCCCCAGGTACAGAGAACCTCTTTTCAGGAGTGCATCTCCAGCTATGTCCCCAACAACATCTCCTTCTATGTGTTTCCTCTATTCCCCTTTTATGTATCCTCTGCTTCTTCTGTGTCTTTTCATCTTTTACTTCCTAAGTGTCTGCCACTGTCTCTTAAATATGTGTGAGCTGGGGTGCCATGTGCTTCTCTGAAATTTTGCGGTGTAGTAGGTTGTTTACACTGATTTCATAGTTATCTGGTACTGGCTGTGACTGGCACAGGGCAACACATGATCTTCTCCTGCACATATCACCTCTGCAATCTACTGCTGAAGCTCTGCAATTTATGTTCAGTCCACCATGTTACAGAAGCACAACTTTCTCATTTTCTGGCAGTTGAGTTTTTTGTGTTTCCCTGCAGCAATGGAATGCCCAGATCCTGAAGGCAAAAGTCTGCCATGGGATCATCTCTGGGCTGTCTTCTCTATTTCAGCACCTTATGTGGTTTGGTCTGGACTCATATGTTTCTGGTTTTACCCTGTGTGAGGCACTGTAGCACAGCTTCAGCCCAATACTCCTACACCACTTCAGCTATGTCTTGCCAAATGCCAAGACTGTATGTCTACCTCAGCCTCTGCTCCCCATCCCTGTATGCTTCCAGATAAATACAGTAATACTGCGGATGTCTGTAAGAAGAAGGAGGCAGAAAACACTACTGTCCCTTTACTCATGACTGCCACATTGACTTGGCACCAGGAAAAGGAGTGCCCTTCAGGTATATCTTTGCCTTATAGCACCCTGAATCAGCAGCCTGCAAGAAGGACTTCAAGGATAACCTTCTTTTCTTCCATGTGCTGAGATATGATCTCCAGAATGAGATGCTCCATTACTTTTCCAGGGATGGAGGTAAGGTCTGTAATTACCAGGGCCTTCCTTCCTGCCTTTTTTGAAGACTGGAGTGACATTGGCTTTCCTCCAGTCCTCAGGCACCTCACCTGTTCTCCATGATCTTTCAGAATTGATGGAGAGTGGTAGAACAACATCAGCCAGCTCCCTCAGCACTCGTGGGTGCAGCCTATCGGGGCCCATGGATTTGTGTGTGTTCAGTTTACCCAAGTAAAAAAAAAAAAAAGTAAAAAGTTTCTAACCCAATCCTCATCAACCAGTGGAGAGACTTCCTCCTTCCAGGCTTTCTCTCTTACTTCCAGGGTCTGGGATTCCTGAGGGCTGGTCTTAGCAGTGAAGACTGAAGTCATTCAGTAACCCCACCTTCTCTACATCCTCTGTCACCAGGTCTCCTGCATCATTCAGCAGTGGGTCCACATTTTCCCGAGTCTTCCTTTTACCAGTGATGTATTTGAAGAAGCCCTTCTCTTTTTCCTTTACTTCCTTTGCCAGTGTTAATTCCAAGAGGTCCTTGGCATTCCTTGTTGCACCCCTACAAACCCTGACAGAATTCCTATAATTCTCCCAGGAGACCAGTCCCTTTTTCCACATGCT